>CM034147.1:169912203-170107818 GCA_019776745.2 Taxus chinensis
TCCCCCAATAGACTATCTCTAACTGTGGCTTGATTGGTTCATTACTATGTCACTTAGTCTTGATTTGGACTGGTCAAAATGTTTCATCCAATAGTGAATGTTATTTCTGTTCTTTAAGAATAACCCTTAGTGTTGTACTTATTTTCATTCTTCCCACATGTGTTACCTACACACCCTAAGAAAAACAACGAGAAGATAAAACTAGGCCTTCACCCTCTCTTGTATTTCATAGTGACTTTCTTTTCCTCTTTTTATCTATTCAAGATTATGAGAATCAATGTGCTTCTGCCAAGATAGTACTTTCTCATTTTGTATCACTATTGATTTACCCTTATGCCTATTGACTTCAAATGATTCATTTACATAAAACTGATAGCACAAGAATATAGATTAAAACCTTGATCTCAATAATCAAAACCTTTTCTTTCTGTTTCAGGTACATTGATGGATTGGATGATGTAGAAAATGCAAGATGAAGGAGCTAGAACTGGATGAAGACCAAGAGAAGATCCAATGTAATGATGGGTTTTTCTCTATATATTTTTTTCATTAGCTTTGTGTACATGCATCTTGTACTTCAATAGTCATAAGTTACATCCCATCGCTTGTGTGGGAACACTGAATCTGTATCTCTTTATGAATAAATGAAATTAAATTCTATAATTGAGTTGTCTATTTCATTTTTTATTTGATTACAATAAATGATAATTGTGGAATGAACTAAACAACTCAAAACATAGTTAGTCTCATTCAAACATAAAGAAATAACAATAATTAATGTACCTGTAACTGATAACGTACCTTTTCCAACTGTAAAAAACAACTTTGTTTTCTATTATGGGATGGAACATCCCACATGTGCTATGACTCCTTCCTTTATCGAAGTTATGCATTGTTCCTTTGGGGTGTCTGTGTTTCCTTGCTGAAGATGAACATGGAGTGACAACATATGTGAGGTGTTGCATTATGTAACAACACACATAGATGTAAATATGTGTTTCATAAGATAATCTACAACCATATTGAAAACATCATGAAGTGGGTTTTCCATTTACGAGCTTTGGGTTTGCCCCTCTTCTCTTACCTAACTTTCCCATTTGTGTCAAGATCGTGCACTATTTTCCTGTGCGAGATAGATGTTTTGGAAGACTAGCTAAGCCGGAGATGGGAATTCTGAAACTGGTGAAGTGAAATTTCACCTATCCCTTTTCCCTTTGTTAGGTTCATCACATAAATTCTCTCCATCTAGAACGAAGTTTCGAGTTTCCCATTTTGCACGAGTGCAAAATTGTCAACAAACTACTTCTTTATACCATGATGTTTGTACAAATTTTAAAAACCATTTGATATGTATTCTCCTCCTCTATTGGATATCAAAACCTTGATAAAAATATCCACTCTACTTCTCAAACATGGCCCTTAAAACACAAAAATATTTGATTTGTGCTTCAATAATTATATCCAAGTCTTCTTGCTAAAATCGTCAATAAAAGTTAGAAAATATAGACTATTACCTATTGATGGTGTTTACATACTATCACATGAGTATGAATGAATTAGCTAAAGAGGAGATATTTCTCTATATGAATTTGTAACTAGAAAATATTATCCTTGTTTCTATGCTAAAATACATCTTACATAAGTGTTGCCCAGTTGTTCTATGAATGTAAATCCATTTACCATATTTTTAATAAATAACAAATTGAGGCCACCAAAACTTGTTTGACCAAATCATAATTTTCAAAGCCAAGTTTGGTCCTTCATTGAAAACTTGAATGCATTTTGAAACATTCTTTAGTGATTATTTGAGAATTTTCCCTTAAAATTTTTCACTTTTGGTTGAAGGAATCACTCCAGCATCTCTTTTTAAATGCGTGAAACTATGCACTAGATTGAGATGTCACTAAAATGACTACTAAAGACATCAAAGGGAATTTTCGCATGGAATTTGGAACTAAAATAGATGTTTCATTCTGATTACTTGCTACAACAAGTACTTGAGAATATTCTACTAAGAAGTCATCTTGAATTTTCAATGGAAACATTCCACTTTTAGATATTTTTACATTGGACATTATTTTTTTGCTTGGTGTTTTATCCATAATTAAACATGCATTTTTCTCACAATAGACCATGTAACTCTTTTATACAAGTTTTCCAATTCGCATGAGGTTTCCCATCAAACCTCAGACAAAAAAATATTCAAGTGCATGTTTCTTCTCACAATTTTTTGTTTTAAAGTTTATTGTTCCCTTGCCCATAACTATAACTATATTATCATTACCTACTTTTACCTATGATCTTACTCAATCATCTATATTTGCAAACATTTCTATTGAACCAGTGATACATATGGGTACTACAACCACTATCCAAAAACCATACATATTTAGTATTCTCTCAAGCAACATGACATGTTATGAACATTAAACCATGGTTAATGCTCTCATGTAGTTTTTTTTCTTGATAAATTATTGTTTTGTGTTAAAATCGAAGTCTTTTTTGCTACGTTCATTTGCATATAGTGCCCAAATTTCTTGCAGTAGGTACATTGGACTTAAGACTTGTCAAATCTCTTACCATGACTGTAGTTTGGATTGATGCCTCTTCCTCTTGGGTTGGATAAAGAATTTTTTGGTAAATGGTCTTCCACAGTCCTTTAAAGTTTTGATTCTACTTATTTCTATATGAAAACCATACCTTCCTCTTCCTCTACCAAATGACATTTTGGACTTGAACGCATGTTCTAGAGAGGAATATACAGACCTATTTAGTCTTTCCTCATTGGAGGAAAAATAGGTTTCATCAACACAACTCATGGTTTATAACACTTATGCAATCCAAATGGCAAGAACTCCAGTATTTTAGGATCGAACCAAGCACATCAACACCAAATTAAACTTTATTCTAATGTTCATATGAAAGATGGAAGAATTGAGTTCATGCATTGTCCAACTATGTAGTGGCTAGATAACATCCTTAAAAACACTTAGAAGAGAGAACTTCGAAAATTTAGAAGCATGTTTGGTCTTACTATAACCCCTGCAAATTAAAGGGGGGAAGTAATATTATGTACACAATCATAAGTGTAATATTTATCCTTTTATAGTATATGAAGATTCATTCATCTTGAAAATAAATTGAAGATTATCCTAACAATGAAATAAATGGTCAAAATATATATATATATATATACAAAACTCACATCTAATTTTTAACAATAAAATTTTAGGTTGGCACCGATTTAATTTTCTAATTCATTTTGGAGTCCAATTTCCTCTCTTGACACAAATCGATTCCCTCTTATCGACTCCTTATAAATAATATATACAAAATATATATTAGGACCGAAAAAACATATATTAGCACATGGAAGGTGGGTTAAATATTGATTAATTGTTTCAACGAGATGGCGTGTTTGTGTTTCTGATAAGATAGGATAAGATTTCCCAAGCTTCTGATAAATACAGGATAAGATAGGATACGATTTCCCAAAATTTCCCAAAGCTTATTATAAATACCATCCATATTTTCTTTTCAGAAACACAAACACACCATCTCGTTAAAACAAAAATTATATTGTATTGATTGCATCACATTTATTCAAGGCGATGGAGGCGTGGGCAGCATCAAGCATCACATATATTGTATTGATTGCATCACATGATTTATGCCTTGTTCTTTTTAATTATCTATATCATCTGCATGCTCATTGTTAATGCATTTATGATCATATGAAATGGTGGCAAACACAACCAATCAGGAATTCAGCTTTGTGAAGGAGCTTGTGGAGGAAGTCGATGAGGAGAAGTTTGTATACCGTTACAGCCATGTGGAGGGAGGAATGTTCGAAAAGACATTGGCTTCTGCAAAATACGAGGTCAAATACACCCCAAAAGCAGAAGGTGGATGCGTGTGCAGCTATGTATTCCACTATGAAACCCTCCCTGGTGTCACGCATGAAGAATCCAAAGTCCAGGAGATCAAGGAGAAGACCACCAGTCTCTTCAAGAGGATCGAGGCATATCTCCTCGCCAACCCCACTCTCTATGTTTAAACACACACCACACATATATATACCACCCTCATCAATAATGCCCACCACACAGAGGCGCTACCGTCCACATCCAACATGATTTTGTTTTGTCTGTCATTTCATATAGCTCTTATAATAAAACAAATATGGTTACTCTTATTTTCTTCGTATGCAATTCTTTTTTTTTTTTTTAAATGGGAAACCAAAGATTTTATATAGATATTAATAATTCTTATTTTTAAAATAAATTTTGATTCAAATTGATAAAATATGATATTTACACCACTTCATCTCATCAATAATACACAGCCACATTGGCACTGCCCACATCCACTCTGATTTCCAGTCTCTTCAATGAATCCTTATTTGGCGTCTTTTTTACATTTACTACTCTAGAGGTCTTGTTCTAGTCTCTTCAGTGAATCCTTATTTGGCGTCTCTTTTATATTTACTACACTAGAGGTCATTTCCAAGTGGGTAGATGTAGGAATTTTCCAATACTGTTGAAATCATTGATTTTCTTGTAAAGTTTTTGGTTGGAGTTTATTTAATGGATGTTTTTCTTCGCTTGTTAAATCACTAGGAAAGATGCAATCTATTTTGTTGAGATATCACACAATAAATTCAAAAAATGGTTATTAACATCTTTTTGTGCCAACAAACAATATTAATTTCCAAAAACAATCATTTTAAAATAACAGAAAAAACAATTTTGAAAGTAAATTTGACCAAATTACAAAACATAAATTACACTTTAAATGTAATAAAACATAGACTCTAATGTTTTATAATTACTTCAATACATTTATTAATGTAAAACCACTTTCCACATATGCACAAATCTAAGTTTTAAGAAATTATTAAAGATATAAAAATAAAGGATGGAGTGGGTCAATCCTCTTTATGGCGTGTGCAAGACAAAAAGAAGAAGAAAAATATACTATTGTATACACACATGAACTCAAATACACGAATATTAGTTATTATAAACTCAACTTCACTTTGATACTTACAACTTGCTTTAAAAATACAAATGAGAAGGCTCATACATATAGAGAAAAACTACAAATTAGCTAAACACTAATTTGAAATGTAAGTAAACAATGAAATGAATAAACATAAAAATTTGGTGGCACATGAAGATCCTTTGATGACATAAGAAGATTTTGGTCATATGTTAGAAGTGAAAAATGATAGCTCTTCACAACTACAAAAGAGAAGTGATCTTATACAACATGATTTCCATCATTTGATAAACCTACAAATTGCTGACAAGGTTGCACGAGCTGCTTGCTAAAATTGTGGAAGGAAAGATTAACTTTTCAAAACTCCCCTTCATCTCGGCTTCATATGACTATAACTCCTAAATAGTCTCTAGAATATTTAAAACTCTCTTTTCCTAAAGTATCGATGAAGATATCAAAGAACTAATCTTCCAATCTATAAAAGTCCAAGTATATTTCTTCGTTGTTGACTATATCCTTGATGAAGTGATATATTGTATAAATGTGATTTCTCTCTTTTATGGAAAAAATGAATCTATGTTAGAGAGATTTTTGTCACAAAATATCTCATATATTACTCCTTTCTCATGAAATAAGTATAACAACACTTTGTGCATCCAAATTTTTTAACATGCTATAGATGTTTCTTCCATGCATTCTGCTTCCACTAAATAGATAGTAACAGTTGGTTGTTTATTGGAAGAAAAAGTAACTCCACATGAATAAAACTAGAAAAAATATCTAGAGGTTTTCTTTATGTCATCTACACTTCCTACAAATTCATTGTTAATATAACCAATCAATTTCAATTCACTTGATGCACAATTTAAAATTCCATGTCTTGTTGTCCCTGCTACATATCTCAGAATTTATTTCCCAACTTTCCAATGTGAACATTTTGGAGATTTTAAAATCTTTAAAGACTTATGCCATACATGGTATTAGGTCTTGTGGTTGTTATATACATCATACTATCAAATACTCATTTGTACAAAGTTGTATCAATATTGGATTCCTTATTCACCCTAGAGTGGGGTTATGAAGATATAGAGTGCACACCACAAGGGGAAAGAAGTTGGGTGTCAGAGAGTACTGGAGAGTCTTTAGCAATGGATGGTGTAGCTGGATTTTAAGATGAAATTTTTTCCCAAGAAAAAAATGCATTTCTAACTTCTTGATTACACCATGATAACTTTTCTTCCCTCAACGATCTTGATGATGAGGGGTGCATGCACCATGATGTTTCCCGACATAATTATTTACTCTTGGATTTTACTTGGCCTTATTAAACTGAACCATCAATATTTTTTGTGAGACAATTGTCTACAATTATGTAATGGAAAGTTATATGCATGTAGGAAGTTATAATCTACAAGTTTTTTCTCTAGTATGCCATCCACACTATTTGGCTAAGAACTATTTTATAGATGCACAATCACGAGCTAGGTCATGGAGGTGTGTGTCATAATTTTCTCAAAATATTATCTTGTGGGGCTATGACCCTACCCACCAAGTGATATGGTATCTCTTTAATTTTGACAAGCATATCATTTGGTTAATAAACATGTATGTGTTCAATGATGTAGTTGAATGGTTTGTTTTTTGGGCTAGTTATTCGATTCCCTCTGAATTCCCATTGGATTTTTAGTGGGGATTTAAATGTGGTTGAGCATAATGAAGAAAGGGAATGGAGATTAATGATGTGGTGGTGTTCCAGAGAATGAAAATATTAGTTCTACATATGACATAAGCTTGGAATACATGATCCAAATCACCAACGCAGGAAAGAATCCAATACCACTTGGTTCACATGGTCCAATTCTTGGAAAGGGAAAGACGTGGTGGTTAAGAGATTAGATTTTTATCTTTTTATCAAACATGACCTTTTACCCCTCTCCTCTAATAATAATAGCCCATTTTCGGTGGTCGAGATTGCTTTACTTTTACACCATAAGCCCATGATTTTTTATATTACATAGAATACTCCTTGCTTCAAAAGCAAAGAGTCTCAATTTTATCTTAATATCACCCATATACAGAATGAGAGAACATCATGACATATTTTAAGGATTTGGAACCTTGCTACTAGATCTACAAGAGATACAATAAGGAACCAATAGTGGAATGATGTTATCCAAAAGAACCACCACATTTCTTATGCCGAGATCCTGGCCCCCTCTATCTACACACACACATGTGCGCGCACACGCGCGCACATGTGTGTGTGTAGATAGAGGGGGCCAGGATCTCGGCACACACACACACACACACACACACACACACACATCCTTATTGCAGATATATAGCCACCCATATCTTAGCTTAGATCAGCTTAAACAACTAGTGGCTCGACTCTGGGGGCAAGGGACCTTCGAGCTATTCATTACCCGGGAAAAAGCAATGATGTCTTGAGAGATTCCCCTATCTATATATACCCACCGAACTAAACTAGATGCCATCACGAATTGAGAGATGACCCAAATTATATATATGATGGGTGGTGAAACTTGGACTATGGGAAACAAGCTACCACATAAACATATAGTTCATGAGGCCTCATAACATGAATTCTAACATATTTAATAGGATCTTGATAGTTATCCTTTTAAAATCTCCCCGAAAAAGTAATATTCTCATTGGATACTGTTGTCACTAAATAGCTACACCCTCTGAATGGACAGAATGTAGACAAGACATTCAGTGTGATTTGGAAACATGGGATCACCTCTCAATTTTTGGGACTTGGGCTCGAGGTGAACCTTCGGAGAAGGACAACTTCCTCTTCCTAAACCAAGTTTTGTACTATTCTTAGTGCAATAAAATGGTTATCTAGACTTGTGCTAACATTTTTATGGGTTTTATGGAAAGAGATTTGCAAAAAATGAAACTATACTAGGGATGGTGATGCACCAAATAAAGGGTGTTTCTAGACCGAAGAAGGGTTAATTTGAACAAGGGTGTTGTGTACCACAAGTCAACTTCACCTACTTCAACTTAGAGAGGGTATACTGTAACACCAAAGACTAGGAAACATGTGTTCCCTTTATTAAACTCGAATCAGAAAAAACATGGTATATCAATCTTTCAGTGAAGAAGGATGAAATTAAGAAGGGTGAACGGGCACCATAACTCAACTGCATGCAATACTCCACCACTTGATAAGCACATAACTCCAAGAACCTACAATCGAAACTGTGGACTTGCAGAGTGTACCTGTAAGCATGAGAAAAGGCACAAAGAATTATAGAAGGATGAAAGGATCAATGTTAGTCACAAAACATGCACTTTTATTACTTCAAAAACGTGTGTAATGCATCATACATTCAGAAGAGGAAATGGTTGTCCATTCCAGTCTTGGAAAGGAGGCTTGAAAATTCTCTCAACATACATAAGGACAACTTGCAGAAGAGAGAGGACTCTTGAAAAATTTTGCACTTGCCTAAGATATCTAACTATCCAACCTATATGACCTGTTGGAACCCCTTGAAATGAGCTTCTAGACTTACATTTATAGAAAAACCCCTGTGAGAAAGAACATGAAGATTCAATAAATTTCCTTCCTAAATTGAAGGTACATGATGTATTTATTACAGTTGGTTGAACCAACTTGAGAAGGTTCCATCATGTGTCACTGATTGTTATTGACCTAGTCCACCTCAATTAATTAAAAGAATATTTAAACAAAATATTTAAATAATAATAATAAATATTATTATTAAAATATTTAAAATGAAAATATTAAATTAATTTTAAAATATTGGTGGGACCCCCCTATTGACCGGTTTGTGCTTGAAGAAAGTGAGGGGAAACATGAGGAAATAGGTTCAAAACAGAGCCCAACTAGGTGGTTGGCTTGCCGAGCCAACTCACCAAGTTGGACATCCGATTCTTCACACCGTCATTGCATTGACCGAGATGAGCTCGGTATCGCCGAATGAAATCACCTCAATCAAGCTCCTCCACCATAGCATCGAGCTTGTTTGGCATCATGACCACTTGGCTCGAGCTCTGTGATCATCTCATGCACTCTGAGCATCCTCATTCAATGAATCCTCATTTTAACCGCATATTGAACTTCATGCATCATCGAGCTTGTCCGGCGAAAAAGCTCCAATTACGAACCGAGGTCTACTGAGCTCCACCTACGTTGATTGATCGAATTTGGCTTTCCACTTAATTTGTGAGCTTCAAACTATGACTACTATCTTCACGAATTATCACGACCAACTCCACTGTTGATTCATATCTGAGCTCCGATATCGTTATTGCTTATGAATCAACCAAGTATTCTTCATTGGTGTGTGTGGTAGCATCACGATATTGGCTCTCACCCTGAGCCTTGAGCTAGCCTTTCACCATTGAATAACTCTCCAACCAAGCCTTGATTTATTCTTATTGGGTTTCCATTCCGAGCTTCACATGTGTTAGATTACCAAGATGAGCTACACATCGACCCTAGAGATCGCCCTCGTCACCAAGCTATACTCCACATGCTCTCCCATCATTAATCATCGAGCTCCATCCATCGAGCCGAGCTCCAATCTACTGCAACTGAGCTCTTCCTAGTTCCTACCAATGGATCCCCACAATGTATACTGATCAGAGCCCTTCCATATGCAACTGTAGATGATCATTCGAAAATGGCTCGACCCGAGATCACCATAACTGACTTCAAACTCCATCTAGCTCTACATGACCTCTCCATAACTTGAGTTCACTATAACGCACTACGTGAACTCATTCAGTTGAGCTACTATGATGAATTTAAACATCAAAGTGAAGATGCAATGCCATTTTATCGAGTTCTCCTGTGTCAAACTGTGGATCGTCCAAGATCTTTGTCTCCACCGAACCCTTCTACATGAGCCATTAGGATTCCTTCTATCTCTGACCTTCATGATATCTGAGTATGTTGCATGCACTGAGTCATATGTGAGCTTCCTCCATTACCAGACACCGAGCTCTCCTCTGAGTTCCTATTCCCTAGAATGTGACACGTTCTTTCCTACCCTGTACTTCGATGATCTATGAATTTCTCAAACTTGGGCATAAGGTCTTCATGGATGCTTTGTACTATTCTTCCACACATTCAATGGCCAAATAACTTGGTTGTAAACCTCCTCAACCATCTGTGAACGAGCTACATTCTCATTATTATCTTTCGTGAAACCTATTCACTAAATGAATTCACTCAATTAACTCAAAGATAGACCTCAAACTCCCCTTGACTCACAAGGCTCATTAAACATTATTCTTCCTCTATGCACTAACCAAATGCTTCGACATTCGAATTAGTCTCAGGTTGACATGTTTTCTTTGGTGGGACTTGTCTCTTGGCTCACGAAACTCATTGTTATTCCCACTTAGAAATTAGGATGAATTTCTCCCACTGGAAGAAGTATCACAATGGCTTCCCATCCCAATGTTCCCACCATGGCCTCAACCATTGAATCTCCTATGAGCTCATCTAATTTACTCGAGTCGAATGTCGAATATTTATTGCCATGTTGACTCTAAGCTCATGGTTTTAACCTTACCACTGAGCCACTCCCCACTATCAACTTCATGCATTTTCTTGAGCTCATGTCATTTTACATCGTATTGGCCCAAAATTCTTCTACCATAGTCTGTCATCGAGTGACCTACTTGGTTGTACCCGAGTTATACCATTAGCTCGAACCTTCTGAGATAACTACATGTACTCTACTTTCAAGACAACCATTTTTGATATAGGTCTCAAGCTCTCAATGAGTTATACCATTAACATTTTGAACTTTCGTCATGCAAGCCTCCAAGGCATGAATCCTGAGCTTTTTCCTTCAAATATTCTTATAGCCGAGTTGGCTCCTTTGGATGACTACTCGATCCATCCTACCTTACCTTGACTAAATCATTCCCTAACCGAGCTAAGGTCTCTATTGAAGTGACTCCACCTAGAATTTTGAGTTACTTTCCTGAGATGACTAAACCAGCTCGACTGAGTTGATGAAATAATCAACATCTACCTTGTTATGTTTTCATAATAATGGCCAACCTCCTCCTACCATCGACCACACACTGAGCAAGCCAAGCTGGTAACTAAGTTGAGCCTGAGTTAGGCTTTGAGTTGATCCTGTTTAAAGCTAGGTGAGACTCACTTATCAATTTATTAATTAATTTAATCATGTTATCTCTTATGATGACCAAAAATAGGCCTCCTAAAAGGACCAATGTCATAATTTGATCCTAATCGGACCCCGTTGTCCAATTTTTCCTCTGTGTGCAAAATTGGATAACCTTTTTGGCAACCTCTCGGGGATGATTGCCTACTAAGCATGATTCTAGTAGCCTTAAGTCATCCATTGGGCATGGAGTCAATGTTGAAATCTTGAAAGTAGTTTCATTTTCTGTGATATCTCCTAGAATCCCTTTGAGAAAGTCTGATCTTGGACCTCCCTGAAATGTTAGGCATGAGGTATACTGAATCTTTTGAATGCTTGGCATCATGAACACTATAGAATTTTGAATGAAGTAGATGTATGAAACTCTTATGGAAAATTTGAACCTTCCTTCCCTTGAGAAACTTCCAAGGATGATACAATGTGTAAGAACAACACAAAAACAAGATAAAAAGAAAAGAAAAAGAACAACAACACACAACAATGTGCTTAAGAACTTGGAGGAAAACACCTACTAAACTATACAGGGGGTGGAATGACTTCTAAAAAAAAAGATTTGAGATGTATCCCATTCACATGAATGGGAAGTTCTTCTCCATTGATCCTAGATAGATGAAATGAATTTACCTCTTTGCAACTCGTGATGATGTATGGCCCACTTTAGAGAGCATCAAACTTGGTGTGCTTGGCCTGGTTTGGCTCATATCTTCATCCCATTTGAGAACTAAATCTCCCTCTTGAAAATATGTGTTCGACGCATTCTTGTCAAAATATTTCTTAACTTGAGCTTGATATTCCTCCAAATTATTCATAGCATTGTTTCATACTTCTTCTAACTCCATGAGCTTAGAAAAACCTTACTAGTCAAAGGAATTACTCTCCATAACTTCAAGTTGATGAGCCAATTACAAAGAAGGTAACTCCAAGGAGAATGGAAGTTTTCACTTCTCTTACATATACAAGAATGAAAGAAGAATTTCGCAATAGACCTTATAGGTGTGAGCCAATCTACCCATAAGGCGGTCTTAAGCTGTGTGTGCTAAGTCCTCCTGTTAGTTTTCATTGTGCACTTAATAATCCTTATGAGGTTTTTATTGCTAGACTCAACCAATTCGTTTCCTTGTGGATAGTAATTGGACAAAAGTCTTGAGGTAGAACCCATTCTTAACAGCCCATTCGCTCAACTTTATACCAAGAAAATCCATTTCTGTATTTTCTGGAATGACTATGAATGGAACACAAAACCTTGTCATTATACTTTCTAAGAAGTCTAGAACCACCTTTTCATTGACTCTCTTTTAATGTTACCTACCATCTTTCCATTGAGTAAAATAGTTCATTGCAGTAAGGACCCATTTATGTTCGTCATTGAATGGAGTATTAATCATTTCGATGAATTCCAACCACCATTGGACTAAAGGGTTGATCCAATTGAATTGGATGAAGTGGAACAACATCCAAATTCTGTTTGCTAGTGAAAAAGGCACATTCCTTACATTTCCTTACCTAGAGATGGGCATACTTTGAAAAAATCCAGCCAATATTAATCGGCTCGCAGTGATGTTGGTAGTAGTTTTTCGTGTAGAATAATGTCCTCCAGATAAGCCATTGTGAAACTCTTCTAGCATCTTACTTACCTGTTTCGGTCCCACACACCGAAGGAGAATATTATTCAAATCCTTTCAAAAGAGGACATTTTCTACCTTGAATGTATGAAATAGATTAAAGATAGAAAGTCCATGTCTTTTATTTTTATCCATGTTCGTAGGATATACTCCTGAGAAGAGGACATTATTCATTTTGGATAACTAGTCAGCTTGATCAGCACTCTCTTCAGTGTTTAAGAGTGTCAAATCCTCATAAACTTTTGATTCCTTGTCTGCAGCAAATTGTTGACACAAACATTTACCTTTGACAAGTTTGGTAACTTTTATATGTACATCATACTCCATCACCTTCATGTTCCAACCAGCACACTTTTTCGTTCATCTTTTTATTTAGAAAAAATTCCTTGACACCTGGATGATACACCATCAGATGAATTATGTTGTTAGACAAAATGTTCTTGAATTTGTTTAAAGCTTGAATAACTGGAAAGACTTTTTTTAAACAAATGAGTATTTAAGCTCGTAGTTTTTGAGGGAATTGATTGAAGAAAGCAATTGACTACTCCATCAAATCATTCATTTTGTTGGGTGATGATCCTTGAAATTCTCTCTTGACATGCAAAAGCATAAAGGATAAAGTCTTTATCAAAACTTGGGATTTACCAGCGTGGGAGCTTGAGATATGGCCGTCTTGATGGATTCTTCTAAGCTCCCTTCCTTCTTTTGTCCATGAGAATGGCATATTTTTATTTGGCATGGATGTTAATGGCTTAGCCAATGTCGCTAATTAAGGAATGAATCTCTGCATAAAATTTATGGTTCCCAGAAAACTCTGGAGGCCCTTCTTATGACTTAGGAGAGATAAGGAAATAAATCAAACAAATCCTGGTCTGGATCGGTTGATAGTCCTTCCGATAAAACAACGCGCCCCAACAACTTTCCCTCATACATTGCAAAAATAAATTTCTTAGGGTTAAGTGAAACCCCAAGTTCCCTACAACTTTAGAAAAACTTCCTTAGATGCATGATGTGATCGTCTGCATTCTTAAAACATACATTTATGTCATCTAGATAAACAAAGATGATATCGTTGATTAGACCCTTAAACACCATGCCCATGGCTCTTTGGAAGGTAGCCCCTAACGTTGTACAATCTGAATGAAATTTTTATTGTAAGCATATGTTCCCCACTTGGTAGGGAAATACATTTTGAATTGGTTGGATTCTTGGAATAAAATTTGATTGTAACCCAAATATCCATCGAGAAAAGAAAATATTTGAGCTCCTGCCACTGTTGTGAAGGTTTTTATTCATTAATGGAAGAGGATAATGGTCTTTCAATCATGCACAATTCAAATCCCTGGAATCTACGTACAATCAAAATTCCTCTCCATTCTTCTTCATTACGGAGCACCAAATTGGCTACCCAAGATGAGTGCTTGATGGGAAAAATAATACATGATTTGAAAAGTTTGGTTAGCTCCTTTCTCATTAGTGGCTTGATTTTGGGATTAATGGGCCTCTATTTTTGGTGAAACTGGCTTGGCGTTAGGATCCAATTCAATTATATTTTATGCCAGGCCTAGATCAAAACCATGCAGGTCTTTATAACTCCACGCAAAAATGGTCATGATACTCTTGACAATTTTTTGATGAAATCTTCTTTCTCTTCTGAATTACAAACTTTTCCGATCTTTAGAAACTTTCTCATTTACTACCTCGACTTCCTAAAAATCTTCTCCTTTGACCACCATGTTAGAGCTTTGTATTTTGGCTTGATCATTTGAATTGAAGATGGATTCTAGAGTGAATAAGCCTTTTGTTAGTTTATTGCTTTTCAATTGTATGATTTGATCACCATATTATTCTTGCAACTTATCTTGATTTTTTGTAGCAAACTCTACCTCTTCTTGTAGGAAAAGGACAATTTGTTTGTCACTATCAAACACTTACTAGCTACTCACATTATCAGGGACTGCAGGTCAAACCACCATTTTCAAAAACTATTGCCCTTCTTTCATGATATCAACAGGTATGTCCTATTGCGAGCCAATTATAGCAAGCCTATCAGCATCTTGATTTTGATTTCTAGGAATTGCATGGATCCCAAAATATTCAATCTACTCCCAGACTCGGTTCTTGTATGATCTTAAAAGATCATTTTTGGATGCACTGCATGCTATCACTTGATGAAAAACTAACTCACTGTCTCCAAAACTAGTCGGGGCCTTGATTCCCTTCTTTTGGGATAGCTTAATTCCTTGTACAAGGGTTTTGTATTTAGCAACATTGTTCACGTAACTGAATTGTAACTAGAAAGATGAGAAGTACTTATCTCCCTTTAGAGAAATTAACATAACACTAACACCGGATCCATTCTTACTTCTCGATCCATTGAATAACAATTTCCATAGTCCTTCATAATTGCTTGGTGTTTTGACCAGCTGCGGTATGATTGTATCTTCTTCATGAATGTAGTATGTACCCAATCCTGTTTCTTCCAACAACAACAAACTAGTTTCTTCTTCTGCCAACACATCAATGTAGGGATCATACTAATGATCTCCACTTACTTCATCCAGCACAATATAGGGGACTTCTCCAACAAGAGTGTTTGGTTCATGATCAACATCTTCTTCTTCTAGATCACCGATAGTATAATTCCCATTTATAGGACTAGCAATGTAGGGTTCTATATGATTATGGAAGATTGGTTCTACCCTTATAGTCACTTTGGTTCTGTATGGATTCCTGAGAATTATATGTGACCAATCGGATGATAAATAACCTCCCATCTTGGCAGTGAAATCTCATGATAGGAAGATGGTGAATAGAGGAGGGAGATCAATGACTGATATGTCTTGGGTGAATGAAAAACTCAAGCATGCATGGATGGTAGGTTGAAGTCCCTTGATAACTCCAAAAATATTAACAGTTGTGCCATCTAGCTAAGAAACTCCTCTGGCAACCAGCACATATTATATGCCTAGTACATATGTAATTTTTTTGGGCATGACTGAGCTACTGGTACCAGAATCATTCATGCAATTATGCACTAGGTGGTCGCCAATGATTAGGGAAATATAGAATGGTGGTGGTTTGTTCACCTTAGGAATACTTTTCCCTTCCAGTTGACACAAACTCTTAGTTGTTGTTGCTCCATGACACGAAGATCTGTCGGTTGTACCAAAACTATTCAAATCCTCTCTCAACAAGTTCCTTTGAGAGGGGATTGAGAGTGCATCCCACATAGTAATACTTAAGTTGGTTTTCTTCATCTGTTCCACTATAATGAAGGGAATTGCTCCTACTTTGATGATAATGTTTTGGACATTGGAATCCTCCTTTGGAAAATGCTTGTTGGGTAATGTGATGCTTAGAGAACCTTATTTCCTCATGACTTGGCTAGCATGTGTTTCTAGCAGTTTCTTTCCCGCATCCTTATTAGCCACCACTTGTGGCTGAGGCTATGAAGTGGATGCTTGATCAGATTTGGAAGGTTGAGATTCTATTTCTCTCTTTCTAGAATGAGTGTTTTCCACTATTGATGAGGAATATGTATTTAACCCGCAAAAATATTCTGCTTGTCAATTTAGCAACGTGGTTTCTTCAGGTTCCTGTGGTTGATTTGTTATTTCCTATGTAGATGAATTTTTAATTGTCTTTGGAGGGGAAGATACACTTTGAACCATAAGGGCCTAGCTAAGAACTCCATTAAGGAAAATATTTTGATTGTGTGGTTGAGAACAGGGATAACACCATTCGTAGTCTTGAACTACATTATTCTAAATAGGTAGTATGGCTCTAGATGAGCTAGTAGCAAGAGAGTTCTGAAATTTCAAAGCCCTGACATTTATAGCTTGACCTACAATTTGATTTTGAGGGTGATTAATCCCTTGAAAAGGAGGATGATTAGCTTGATACTGCTAGTTTTTTGGATGGTATGGACGATTATATTGAATTTGTTGCCTTTTAAGTGCAATGAGCTCATTTTTAAAAGTTTGCAGAAGTGAATTGACTTCAAAATAGATCATTTGATGAGGCAGGGACAAACTGAGCTAGTTGATTAGAGGATGCTAGAATAACAACAATGATAGGCTGATTGTTTGTAAGATCCGGAGACAACGACATTGGCGGTCGTGGAGCTATCTTTCTGTCCTGAATCAAGGAATTTTTGGCTCTTATGGAAACTTCGTAGGCATCAGGTAATGTAGTCCCTCCCATGGAATGGATCATAACCACTACATAGCTTTTCAAGGCTTGCAAATAGTACAAGAATGCATTATTTAGAGAAGGCTTTATGAGTAATGGAGTCCTATTCTAGGTCCTGTGGAATCGGAAGTTGAAATCACTCATGTATTCTTGGGGAGCTCTCTTCATGGTAGCAAGTTGTTCCAAAAGTGATAGGCAATCACTTTTGTCTTCAAATTTTTTACAGATATTTTCTCTTAACTTGTCCTAAGTGGTTATAGTGCCAACTCTTAACCTTTGAAACCATTGAAGTGATTTTCCCTTGAAAGAGGTAGTAAGAAGTCTAAGCGCATTGTTGTCCTCCATGATATTATATACAGTACAAATGTTGGCTACATCAAGAATATGTTCCACTGGAGTAACATGAGTTTCCCCTATGTAAAAGGGTAAAATTTTGAGTGACGTAACAGGTATAAGGTCACGTTGAGCAAACAGAAGAGGACTGCTTTCATTAAAAGGGGGAAAAAATTAGTTTCATGCCATAGCAGTAAGAGGTTGATTATTCCTTGGTGGAGGAACCTTCCATACAGAGGAGTTGAATGACCCCTATGATGTAAATCTGTAACTGGTGATGTTGAAATGCCTCTTCTCCTTCTCCTTGGACGGGATAAGGAAATTTCAATATACTGATAATTTCCTTTCTTTGAAGAAGCTCTTGTCTGAATTCTGTACAGAAGTTAATGCATTGATATTTGAAGTCTAGAGATATAGAGTCACCAGGTAATTTGACTTGTGTAAGTGAGAAGAAAAGTATCAATTCTGTCCCACCGGGCGTGCCAAAAACTGTTGTCACCAAATCAATGCACCCTCTAAATGGCCAGAATGTGAACAGGATGTTCGGTGTGATTGGGAAACATGGGATCACCTCTCAAGCTATGAGACTTGGGCTTGAGGTGAACCTCCAGAGAAGGCCAAATTCATCTTCCTAAAATAAGTGTTGTACTATTCCTAGTGCAATAAAATGGTTATCTAGGCTTGTGCTAACATTTTTATGGGTTTTAGGGAAAGATATTTACAAGAAATGAAACTATAATAGGGATGGTGATGTGCCAAATAAAGGGTGTTTCCAGACTCAATAAGGGTTAACTTGAAGATGGTGTTGTACTCCACAAGACAACTTCACCTAGTACAACTTAGAGAGAGTATATAGTAGACCAAAAAATAAGAAACATGTGTTCCCTTTGTTAAAATTGAATAAGATAATGGTATATTAGTCTTCTAGTGAAGAAAGATGAACTTGAGAAGGGTAAATAAGCACCACAACTCAATTGCATGCAATACTCTACCACTTGATAAGCACAAAACTCCGAGAACCTGTAATAGTAAACTCTAAACTTGCACAGTGTACACATGTACGTCATGAGAAAGGCACAAAGAAATATAAAATGATAGAAAGGACTAAGATTAGTCACAAAACACACACTTTATTACTTCAATAACATGCACAATGCTTCATTACATTTTGAAGAGGCAAAGGTTTCCATTAAAATCTTTAAAGAAGGCTTGAAAGTTCCCTCAACATACAAGAACAACTTACAGAAGAAAGAGGAATATTTGTGAGATATGTTAAATGTTTGACCAATACGTAGAAATATGTATTCTATCCCCTAGAATGAGCTTCTCCTTTACATTTATAGAAAATATCCTTGAAGAGAAAGGATGGAAAAAGCCTAAATTATAGGGCATGAATTGAATGGCACATGATGGCCTCCATTAATTGCATCAGTTGATTGCACCCACAATCATGCCCAGATAAATACAAAAATGTGCCACTTATCCTAATTGACTTAATCCTCAATATTTTTAATAAAATATTTTAATAATGATAAAACAATTATTATCATTAAAATATTTAAAATAAAAATGATTAATTTGATTAAAATAATGGTTGGACTCCCCATTGACTGGTTTGACTTTTTGAAAGTGAGGGGCTATGAAAATAGGTTGATTGACTAACCCAAATTGGTGGTTGGCTCATCTAGCTTGACTCAGCTGAGTTGGCGGGCCCTATTTAATACATAACACATGACCACCTTTGTATTGGCTTTGGATTGTGGCCGACTCCATTTCCTAAACTTGATGGCTCTTCATTGGACAACACTCCTTCACCACGACATCGATCTAATTTTGCATCATGACAGGATCTGGATCGCTCTGTGAGCTCTCAAAACATGCTCCTATCAACTTGTTTTTACCAATTCTCTCAATATTGTAACCGCAACTGAGTTTCATGCAGCATTAATCCCCCCCACTCGATCGCCAAAATCCAATTAAGGAATCGAGATCATGTTGCCTACATGTGTTCGTACCAGAGCTACTCAGACACCCCACAATATGATCTTGAATGAAGCTCGATAGCTTGTGAGATATTTCACCTATCTATCGACCGAGTCGACTTCACCTTCATGCATTGTGCAAACTCCTCGCATTAAGTAAATCGACTAGGCTAATGAAACATTATTCCACCTGTCTAGCATTAACCAGATGCTTTGGAATTCATGCCATCGGTATTGGGTTGGCTAACGTTTCTTTAGCAGGACTTGTATCTTGTCTCGCAGTCATTGTTATTCCCACTTAGCAATCAGGATGAATTTTTCCCACTGGCAGAAGTATCATGATGGCTTTCCATCCCAATGTTCCCACCATATCCGTAACCATCAAAGCTCCGACGTATTAGCTCCAGTCAATTTACGTGGGGATGCGAATATTCTTTCCATGTTACTCATGAGCTGATCTCTTAACCCTACCATGAGATATTCCCCAGCTATGGGAGCCAGAATGTCGAATCTTTCCCGATGCTCAAGCTGAGCAAGTTGGTACATCTAATTGGCTCCATAATATTCTTCCCCACAACTTGATTCAACTCGGTCATCAAGTGAGGCCCACTCGGTGCTACTCGAGTTATACCATTAGGCTTGTCACCCAATTTCTTAAGCTTCATTGTAATTTCCTCACCTCCAAACTTGGTACAGGATGAGGTCTCGAACTCTCAGTGAGCTAGACCCTGATCATGTTTCATGCTTCTTCATGTAAACCTCGAAAATGACTTAATCCTGAGATCCTCTTTAACTTGTTACGACCGTGACACCTACTGGGCTCCTCTTCAATGACTATCCACGCCATCCTTTTTCTACCTTAGTGAATCGCTCCCTACCGAGCCTTGGGGCTACCTCTTCCTTGAAGAGCCAAATCGTTCCTTACCGATTAAGCCATTCAAGCTCTACCTGAGTTGAATCCATCCCTACCGAGATGAGCTCTATATTGAAGTGACTCTACCTATCCTGAGTTACTTTCCAATATGACTACACCAGTTTGATCGATTTGATGAAATAATTGACATCACCTTGTTATGTTTTCATAAAAAATGGCCAACCCCTTCCTACCGTTGAGCTACACACCAAGCACCCTAACTGAGTTGGTAACTGAGTTGAGCCCGAGTTGGGCTCCGAGTTGATCTTGTTTAAAGTTATGTGAGCTCACTTATCAATTTATTAATTATTTTAATCATTTTATCTCTGTGATGAGAAAAAATGGGCCTCTGAGACCCATGTCATAATTTGATCGTAATAGGACCCAGTTGTCCAATTTTTCTCTATGTGCAAAATTGGATAACAGATACATAAAATCAAGATGGAGGAATATTATAAAGCATGAGGGGCCCAACTCAATGCAAGGTTACATTGTATAAAATTTGAAGACAAAGAATATAAAGAATTATTTTCTCTGCTCTAATCCAGATATACTATAAACATAATTAAATCCATTCAAATATGCAATTCTAGACTTACCAAATTACCTAATATATTGCAAGATTTTTTTCACCATTACCATGCATTTTTATTGCTTAACCTTTGTCTGTTTAAACAAAATATGTTGTAATGAGATTCCTCCAAGTCCTCGTATGTAAGATCTCTCATCTGAAAGTGTTTATTTTGATATAGCCATCTCCCTAAATGACCTCAAAAAAATAAATATGAAAATGGATCCAATAAATCCATAGGAACTGATGGTTCACCTGTGAATTTTTCAAATTCTTATGGGATACTGTCTAGCCTGATTTTCATAAATTCTACCTAGAAGAAATTGTATCTATACTTTTGGTGATCTTATCAATCAAGGAAATATTATGTTTATCCCTAAAGTTGGTGATCCTCAACAGATATAAAATTAGAAGCCTAGTACTCTCATTAATGTCTCCTACAATATCATAGTCAAATATTTTGTGAAAATACTCAAGCATCTTATTCCTCTCATAATTGTCCAAAGTTACCAGACTTGATTCATTAAAATAGATAAATTCTTGATAACGTGATGGCCATTTGGGAGGGAATGGAATGGGTAGATTGTTTGACCAAAGAAATAATTTTGTGAAATACTATGATAGGATAAAATGGCCTTTAATTATTGTTACTCTCCAAGTTCTTGGTTTTGGACCTTACCTTATATGTTCTCTCAATATGCTTTTTCAATATATTAGATCCCACATCTCCATCAATAGAGCCCAATCTTATAATGATTTCATTTTTCTCTTGTTGGTCTCTCAACTGAGTATTGATTTGGCATCTCTTTTACATTTACTTCCCTCACGTATAATTGCTACACTTAAGTTTTGATATCCATATATAATTCCAAAAATTATTTAAAAAAATTGTTTTTAGTGATTATAATAAATTATATTCAGATGTGTTTTATATTGGAAATTTTGAATGGTAGTGGGTTGTTTTTACAATAGGTATTTACCTTAGCTCATGTTCACCTAGGTATTTTATTTACCTTTATTGTATTTATCCTCACCCACTTATGTGTGTGGATATTTCTTTTTACTTATTTAGATATTAGAAGGATATTATCTAGTTGTTAGGTATAGTTATTTCTTTGATCTATGGTATTGACTAGATCCTTGATGTCTAGTTATTTCCTAAATCTATGGTCTTGACTAGTTATTTGAAGACTAGTTCTTCCCTTGATTTATGGCTTGATCTACGACTTTGATATTGCTACTCATTTGTTTGCAAAGGTTTTGGTAAAGTTATACCCATTAAAATCTTTAGCCCTTGGTCATATGGTATGGTCGTATGAGGGATTAAAGCTTGTGATTCCTACTAATAGGTGCTTAACTCCAGCCCCTTTCATTTTATTTGTGTGGTGAAGTCAAGAGCATTTTATTATGTTTTAGTGGCAACTAAAAATAAATAGTATAGCATAATATTGAAAATCTTGTATCTTTTGATTTGTAACTCGGTTTTGAGTGATTTTTTTTGCAAAAGTGCTTGTTTTTTCATGCTATTTCTATTGGAAATATTTATTTTGAGAATTTCACTATAATTATAAAGTGCCATATTGTAACACACACTCATTATAAAGTTCCAAAATCTGGGGGGCTCTTGTTGCGTTGCTTAGGGGTCTTGTTGCATTCCTTGGTTCTTGCATTTCTTTTGGTGATTTTTTGAGGATGGATTATTTATCTACTTCTTCATTAGATAATGTTGAGCCATTAACAACACATAATTATCACACATGGAAACCAAGAATGAAAATAATAATTAAGTGAAAAAGATTATGGGATTTAACTTCTTCATAACAAGTGTTCACTAGAGAATATGAGAAATTTCACTACCAGTGCAAATTTGACGAGTGTATGGGTTTGATAGGAACTTATATAAGTGACAATATTTTGTTTCATTTGGAAAAATGTGGCTCTCCTTTCAAAATATGGGAGAAATTGGAGGATTTATTTGGTAAGGTGGATCACATGAGAGCCATGCAACTTAAAATTGAGATCACCTCTCTTAATCCTGAAGATTTTCTAACAATTATAGACTATCTTACCAAGTTCAAGAATTTATTGACAAAATTGAAGGGGAGTGGAAGAGATAAGAAAGATAAAGAGTATGTTTACTTGATTCTATCCAAATTGAGGGGACCATTTCAAATCTTTTCTTCAACCTTTTTCTCTAGCATGGATTCCTTAGGTGAAAAATTGAAAATGCCTGACTTAGAAACATTTTGTGAAAGACTTACTAGGGATGAATCTAAATTGTCTCACCTTGAGTCTTCCACCTCTCAAAAGGCATTAGTTGCATCCAATCCCAAGGGCAAGGGAAAACCAAAAAGTAAAACCAAATCCATCCTTTCTCCATCTCAAAATGCTCCTAAACCCAAAGAAAATAACTCTAAACCCAAGGAGTCTTCTAAATCCAAGAATAAGTCTAGCCTTTCATGCTCTTTTTGTGGGGGTAGTGGTCATGAAGAACATAGGTGTTATAAGTGAATGCAATCCTTAGAGGATGCAGTCAAGAAACAAAAAAATTCAATCTCCATTCCACCTCCTTCTAATAAGCATGGAAAATCCCATAATGTTGGGATATCTCAGTCACCACTTACAGATAGTTGGGTTATAGATTTTGGTTCTTCTCATCACATGAATTCTTCCAAGGCGTATTTTGTTTCTTTGGGTTTGAGTTCTAATTCTAAAATTAAGGTTGAATATTCTTCCTTTCTTTCTATTGAGGGAAAAGGTGATATACAACTTGATGGTGGAAGTATCCAAGATGCACTATATGTTCCTAACATCACTACAAATTTACTTTCTTTATATCAAATTTTTCATTCTAGTCAAGGGAAAACATCGAATTTTACACCACATGGGGTAGAAGTAAGAACTTTGTTAGAGCCTTATTCACTTGTTCTTTAGGGTATTTTTGATCATAGTTCTAGACTATATCACTTTGAGGGTTTTGATGACACATCTTCTATAGGGACAATATTGGTTTCTCATGCAGATTTAGAGAGTAAGCTTTGGCATGAAAGATTTGGACATCTTAATTACAAATATTTGAAGGAGTTGAGCACTCATGGTATGGTAGATGGTCTTCCTAGAGTTTCTTGTCTTGAGGGAGTTTTATTTGGTTGTGCATTAGGGAAACAACACCAAGATCAATTTCCTAAGAATTTTTCTTAGAGAGCTTCTTCGCCACTTGAGCTTGTGCATAGTGATTTGATGTTTTTTCCTACCCCGTCTTTCAATGGAGCTAAGTATGCACTTACCTTTATTGATAATTTCTCGAGGCATACTTGGGCTTATTTTCTCAAGTGCAAAAGTTATTTTTTTTACACTTCAAATTATTCAAGGATTCGATCGAGAAACAATCTTCGAGTTGCATAAAGAACCTTCACACTGATAATGAGGGGGAGTACTTTAGCAATGAGTTTTTTGATTTTTTGACAACTCAAGGAATTATTCACCAACATTATGTTCCTCATACTCCACAACATAATGGCTTAGCAGAATGGAAGAATAGAACTTTGAAGGAAATGGCTAACTGTATGATGCATTCGAAAGATTTACCTCCTATCTATTGGGTAGAAGTAGTTAATTGTGCTAACTACATTCAGAATCACACACCACACATATCACTTGAGCATTTGACTCCAGAGGAAGCTTGTTCCAACACTAAGCCAATGAAATATTTGGATAAAAAGAGAAAACCCTTGATCTTTGTAGGGTATTGTGAGGACATGAGAGGTTATCGACTTTGAGATCCTGATACTCATGATGTTATTTTTTGAACACATGTTCAGTTTGATGAGCACTTCACTCCTAATGAATCTTCATCTTCTTCCATGCCTCCTTCTTCATCTCATCTCGAGGATCCTTTCTTTGAGGAGGTTAATGCTGAGGTTATAGATTCCATTTAGGATCTTATTCCTAGTGATGTTGTCACTATGCCTAAGTGGGTTTGTACTATAGTTTCTGAGGTAGCACCTTTCATACAGGATCTTCCACCCACTAGGCATCATCAAACACATTCTATAGGTTTTGGAGTTTTGTGTTAGGAAGTTTCTGAGGATCCATAGTATTTTTTAAAGGCTCATGGGATACAAGAGTGGGATGATGAGGTTGCAGATGATTATTCTTATTTGATGAAGAATCATACTTGGGATTTTTTCTCTCTTCCTAAAGGAAGAAATATGGTTAGATGTAAGTGGGTATACCAAACCAAATACACAGCTGATGGGTCCATTGAAAAGTATAAGGCTAGTCATGTTGCAAAGACAAGTTGAAGGTATTGATTACTCTGAGAATTTTGCACTCATTTCCAAGATAGATTTTGTACACCTTGTACTTTCTATTGCTGCATCACAGGGGTGGCCCATATACCAGATGGACATGAAGAGTGCCTTCTTACATGGATATTTATGAGAGGAAATATACATGGAGCAACCTACTAATTTTTTCAAGATTCTTCTCTTGTTTGTAGGCTTCAAAGGTCTCTCTATGGTCTTAAATAAGCCCCTCGGGCTTGGTACGAGAAGATGGATTGTTTTCTTCTATCTACTGGTTTTGTTCATTGCCACTCCAATCATATAGTGTATCTGTAGCATGTTGGTGAGGATATTGTGATACTTGTCTTGTATGTTGATGATATGTTACTTACTGACAGCTCTTCTTCCCACATTCAGACTATTCAGAGGGCTCTTTCTACACAGTTTGACATGATAGATGTTGGGTTATTGCATTATTTCCTTGGTTTGCAGATTTCTCAGCCAAATTCAGGGATTCATTTGAGTAAGCCAAAGTACACCCATGATCTTCTTCAGCACTTTGATATAGCTGATTGCAAGCCAAGTCCATCTCCTTTTCAGTCTGGGGTTACTCTTACTTCCACATGTACCACTCCACTTTGTGATTCTACTTTGTATAGGCAGTTGGTTGTAAGTCTCATGTACTTGACCCATACTCACCTTGATATTTCATTTACAGTATGGCTTGTGTCTCAGTTTGAACATTCTCCTCGTAGTAGTCACTGAAAGGCTGCTAAAAGGATTTTGCGCTATTTGCAGGACACTTCCCACTTTGGCCTACACTACACTAGGGATTCTACGCAGTTGGTTGGATATACAAATTTAGATTGGGAAGGTTCTATTAGTTCCACTTTTGGCTATATTTTTTTTCTTGGTTCTTCTTCAGTTGCTTGGGCATACAAAAAGTAATAGGCTATTGCACTTTCATCTTCAAAGGCAGAGTACAAGGCAATAGTTACAGTGAGTCAACAGATTCTTTGGCTTTGACGGTTATTGATAGAGTTTGGATTCCCATAGGATTCATTGACTGTACTTTGGTGTGACAACCAAAGTACAATTCACATTTCTTGCAACCTAGTTGAGCACCAACAGACTAAGCATATGTAGTGCCCACACTTTTTATATCTCAGTAGCTTGTTGTTTCTTTGCTCATAGACATGTTTTGACAGTGATTGGTTATATCTTGGACATTATATTTTGATATTTGATCTTATTAGACATGTGTGGACATTTAGGCGTATAGCGCCAATTTAGCTTAATTTATATATTGTCGCATTTTCTTATAATGTCATGGATACTAATGGATATGATGATATGTTTGAAACATAATTATAACAATGGATAGTTTTTGCATGTGAAATTCTATGGTTATATGGCACGTATCATCTTGTCTAACTTTTGAAATATTGAGTATAATTGTGCACGTTGTCACATCTTCATTTTTGTAGGATGTTAGGTTAGTTTAGAACGCATTGATATCTTACTATGTCATTTAATTATATTGTATTGGATAGGTGTGGTTAATGTGTGCAATGAGTGTGTAGGTGACAGGTTTACAGGAGAACTAGGGATTCAGGCCAGCTACTCAATCTTGCACAAGCAGCCCACAGGCTGAGTCCTAGCCATGTTCATTGTGTGAAGCCTTAGTATAAGAGATTATTATTTTGGGCACTATGAGTGACCCCAATCTATGTAATGTATTGTGCTTTGAATTATTAATTTTGTTTAGGGTTACTAGTGGAGTTGTAAACTGGTTTTGGGAGTAAATAATCCAACTTTCATTTAAATTTTTGATTTTGTTAATTTGAGTAACTTTATCACAAGGGTTTAGGGTCACATGTGAGACCCTTGGGTGGTCCCCACACCCTCTACCCTTGTGTCAAAATTGCAAAACCAGAAATTAGGGTATTTTGGGCATTTTTGGGGACCCCTTTTTAGCTTGGGAGTTTCCCCAACATAAAAATGAGCCCTTGGACCCTACCTAATGGGTAGGGGGGCTTATTTTCAAGACTAGAGGGAGTTTTCCCTCCCTGTTTACCTCTTTTTTAGTCACATCCATGTAAGGGATGTGGATTTGAGTGTTTATCAAAAGTTTCACTAGTTTTTTCTTGCTAATATTTAAGGGAATTTGGGAGAAGAGGGAAAAAAGACAATTTTACCCTTTCTCTCTTTTGTTTTGGCATCTTTGACCTTGTATAAAGAGAGGGGTGACACATGTCACCCCCTCATTTGTGAGGATACTTGCTTGCTCCTCTTCAAATTCCCATTCATGGGAAAAGAGAGGGACTTTTTTTGAAACTTCTTGCTTGGGATGCTTGTGGATTTTGGAGCTTGGAGATTGGCTTGAGTCAAGGTGTGGAGAAATTTGACGTTGGAGAGCTTTTTGGAGAGCTTTCCTTGAGGTAGGCTCTTATGTCTTTTGCTTGTGTTGCAGTTATCTTAGTTGTTAGATGGGTTGCATGGCTTTGTTATTTGGTTGTTGTTGTTTGTTTTACTCCCTCCATCATATGGCATGATGGAGTTTTGGAGTGTGGGGGAAGAGAGAGGGAATTTTCCCTCTCAATCCTCAAGGCTTGATGGACAAACCTTGTAGGGTCTTAGTGTTTCCCCTCAATGGTTGAGGTGGGGAAGTTGATTCATTTGGCTTGAATCTCCTTCCCCATTCTTGGTAAGGAAACCCCTTTGGAGTTTGAAAATCCTTCCAAGAAGGACTTGGAGAAAGGGAGGAGGAATAAGGAGGGTTTTGGATTGAAATTAGGAGCAATAAGGAGGGTATGGAGTTTGTTGCTTTGTGCAAGAAATTTTTGGAATAAAATTTTTGGAGAACTTTCTCCTCTTTTCCCCATTTTTGAGGACGAACATGGGTTCTCCTCCTTGTAAATTTAGAGTCTTGTTTTGTTGTGATCTATTTTTGTGTGCTTGTATCATTGTTGGCTTACCCTCCATCTTGTGCAAGTTGTGGTTGTTGTCCTCTTTCCCATGGGCTTGGGGGAGGCTAGCATGCATCCCAACCTTGGGAGAGGCATGTGATGATGCCTATGGTTGGGTGGAAAACAAGCTCTTTTTCTCCTTGCATGGTTTTGGGAAGACATGGAAGTTGGCTCTCAAGTTGGAATTGGTGGCATTTTGGGCTCTCATTGTTCTTATCCTTCCTTGTGATACTTTCTTGCAATGTAACCCTCTTTCGAATATTGTTACGTAAGAAGTTACATCTCCTTGTAAATCCTCCATTTCGTGCATTTTGTATCTCTTGGAAACTTGTCTTAGAAATTTTTGATTAGTTTCCACTTGGGATTTAACATCCATATAGCCCAAGCTTGTGGAGGTGAAGTATTGAAGTAAATAATCTATCTACTTGAACCTTGATGTAACTCTTTTATTTATATTTACAAAAGAAACATAGTTTGTTGAAGGTTTTGGTTGTCTTACACCTTTGTTACCTTGCATTTATTGATAGTATTATGTTAAGAGAAAAAAAAAATGTTATTTTCTTGCACTTTTTTGCTTTTGTGAAAACTTAAGGAAAGATGTTATTTATAAATCTAATTGTTTTATTTTGGCTATGGAATCATGTGACTGTTATTAAACAAAAACACTCTCCTTTTTGCAATATATTTCCTTTCTTGTAAATGTTGATATTGTTAACACATAAACTAAAAGTTGAAAATTTTAGTTTTCATTTCCATGAGGAATTGGATATTTTGCTCTTATTAAACAATCTGTATTATGTAATACAAAAAAAAAAAGAAAATAAGTAAAATCAACATGTAACTAATGAGGTTCTGTTTAGATAACAACTACATTTAGTTTAAAAAAAAAAACAAATCATACTTAGAGTGTTATGTCATTTAAAACTCTATTTTTGCATATTTATAGTTGTAAGATCTTTTTTAAAAAAAAGGAGAGCAATGTCTTTAGTTTTATTATGTTTTTATTTCTCTCTCATTATTTCTTTATGTATTTATATATATGTATATCATATGTATAATATACATACATACATTATATATATATATATATATATATATATATATATATATATATATATGTCTAGAATATAAATATAAATATTAATAAAATGTATTGCATTAGAATATCAAACCAAAAACATTAGTTTATTTAAAACAAAGTATACTACCAAAAAAAAAACTATGAAACTGGTGGGGAGTTTGGCCCCCCACCCCTACGCCACTACACGGGCCGCTGCCCCCCCCCCCCCTCGCCTTGCCCCAAACCCTACATTTTTTTAAGGCCCATGCGGCTATGGCCACTGCCCCCCCTCCCCCTGTACACTCCCCTCACCCACCCCTACCCGCGGCCTCCCTGCATGCCCAGCTCCGCCGCTGCCCCACAACACCCACACCTCCCCACGCCGCCCTCCACGCCACCACCATTGTTGCGGCCCAAACTCCTCCACCTGTGTGGAAAAACCACATCCACCGCCCCCTCTTTCAAACACATAAATGTGTGAATCAAAACCCAATATAAAAAAAAAAAACATATTTTTGTTAATATATAAATCTCGTGAACAAAATTTAATAAGGGTTTTCAAAATAAGGAGAAGAACCAATTCCATAGCTTCCTCCTCACAACCTGCAATAAGGGGGAGAAAAATAAAATGAGAACAAGAATGAAAAGAAAAAGAAGGAAAATAGGAAAGAAATTCAAATGAAAGAAAAAGTAAAAGATAGGGAAACTAAGGTCTTTTTTAGGGCAAAAAAAAAAAACATCAATGGTTAAGATGTAATTGATCCTAGGGTACCCATTTAATCTTACACACTCTTAAGTCATGGAAATTTGATGGGAATGGGAAAATGGATTATAGTAAAAGGAGTGTAGATTTTTTTGTGTGACCCTAGTGGACTTATAGTATAAAACAATTAAGTTATTTTGGGTTAGAGTTTATTTAAATTTTGGGTAAATGTAATTAGGATAAATTTCTTTATTAATGTTTGAGTGAGGCAAACGCTTTAGTATTAATGGTTCACTCCAAAAAAAATAAAATTATCCCAAAATTTTAGTAATTTTTGGTTTGTTTCCGTGGTCCCAAGTTGGGCCATGACTGCATATTGCGAACATCTTTACGAATACTTTTGCATCACCTCACTACCTTGAGTTGCGTGGAATGCTTAGGGATTTAGAAATTTTTCTTGGGGGGGTGTTCGTGAGAACATCTTCCTTCTTCTTCTTCTTTCTCTTTCATTCTAACAGGATTCTTTCCTTCTTTTGGTTCGATATTTCTTCATGGATATATTGTACATGAGTACCTCATCAAGCCTAGTTGCTGGGACTCATATTGTGGATATACCACTTCTATTTTTGGCCCCTAGCTTCACTTGAGGGGGTGTTAGAGTAGATATTTACCTTAGCTCATGTTAACGTAGGTAATTTATTTACCTTTATTGTATTTATCCTCACCCACTTATGTGTGTGGATATTTCGTTTTATTTATTTAGATATTGGGAGGATATTATCTAGTTGTTAGGTATAGTTCTTTCTATGATCTATGGTATTGATTAGTTCTTTCCTTGATCTATGTTCTTGAATAGTTCTTTGATGACTAACTTTCTTTCCTTGATTTATGGCTTGATCTACAACCTTGACTACTTATTAGATTGTTATTCCTTGCCTATATAAGCAAGGCCCATTCTTATTGTATTTCATTGAGTTCCATAATAATATATGATATTGATGCTCATTTGTTTGCAAAGGTTTTGGTAAAGTTATTTTGGCGAATTGCTTTCATCTTATTGATTGTGGTGTTTGATTAGCATTTGAATTCTTGGCTTGGTACGATTTGGTTATCATTCCTTTTAGTTGTTATGTTCAACAATAGATTTATTTATTTTTATTTTAAATTTTATTTGCATTTTAATTTTAATCAAGAAGTTTTTATTTTTTTCTAGGAGAAGTGGTGGTGGGTTATAATATCTATGATGGATTCACTTTCAAGTCTAACTTTAAATTTTTAATCCTCTAGCTCAACACTCTATCTCTTTTACTTTGTAATTTGGATTGGAAGAAAACTTAAGTATTTCTCATCTTACTTCCTCCATATTGTATTACTATATATTGTTTTGTATATTAAAAAAAAAATCATATCACTCTTGATTGTTTAATTATAACATTATAAAAATAATCATTTCTTTTGCTACACCAAATAAAAATTAAAACCTGAATGGTATATAATTATTTGAAATTACATAAAAATATACTATATTTGAGTTTTTTTTTGCATATTATATTTCCGTTGTATTTGCCTTGAATATTTTTTTATATCAATGGCACAAAGTGGGTACAATCATGGAAAAAATTGATGTTGTAAATAAAACTATAGTGGTATAGTCTTTTTGTGCCAAAAAATGTTAATTTCCAAAAACAATCATGCCAAAATAACAAAAAAAAATCAAATTTGAAAGTAAAATTGACCAAATTATAACACAAATTACACTTTATGTAATAATATATGGACTCCAATGTGTTATGATTAATTTATTACATTTATTAATGTAAAACTACTTTCTACATATACAAAAATCAAGTAGTTGAGGTTCAAGGTTTTTTTAAGATATCAAAAACTAAGGATAGAGTGGGTCAACCCTCTTTGAGGGTGTATGCAAAAACAAAAAGAAGAAAGAAAAGTATATTGTTGTATACACACACACATGAACTCAAATACAAGAATATGATTTATATTATAAATTCAAATGTACGTTTCTACTTATAACTTTCTTTAAACATATAAATGATAAGCCCCACACACACACACACACGAGAGAGAGAGAGAGAGAGAGAGAGAGAGAGAGAGAGAGAGAGAGAGAGAGAGAGAGAGAGAGAGAGAGAGTAGTTTTATATATAATTATAACTTTGCTAAACACTAGTTTGAAATGTAGGTAAACAAAAAATAATAAACATAAAGATTGGGAGACACATGGGGATCTTCTAGTGATAGAGAAGATATTGGTCATATGTTACTAGCACAGACTGATAGGTTTTTGCAAATTCCAAAGGGAAGTGATCTTATGCAACATGATTTCCATATTTTTAAGGGATGTGAATTTCTTCAAAGGCTACTTGAGACACTTGTTGAAGTGGTGGAAGGAAAGATTAATTTTTCAACCCCTTCATATTCACTTCATATATCTATAACTCCTAAACAATCTCTAAAATATTAAAAAATCTCTTTTGTCAAGGTCTCGGTGAAGATAGCAAAGAATTAATATTTTTATCTACAAATTTCCAAGTATATTTCTTCATTGTTGATTATATCTCTAATGAAGTGATATCTTGTATAAATGTGTTATCTCATTTTTTTGGAAAACATGATTCTTTGATAGAGAAGTTACTATCAAAAAATATATGAGATGTTACTTATTTCTCATGAATTAAGTCTAACAACACTTTGTGTATTAAAATTTCTAAAGATAAAGTAAATGTGGCTTCCATACACTTTTCTTCCATTGAAGAGATGTAATTGGTTGTTTCTTGGAAGACAAAGTAACTTCGCCTCAATAAAAGTGTGGAAAATATATAAAATTTTACACTTTCCACATATTCATTATTGATATAACTAATCAATTTCAATTCACTTAATGCAAAATTTAAAATTCCATGTCTTGTTGTTCTAGCTACATATATTAGATTTCATTTCCCATCTTTCCAATGTGAATATTTTGTAGACTTCATAAACCTTGAAATAAGGCTTATGTCATACAAGGTATTAGGCCTTATGGTTGTTATATACATTAGACTATCAATAAATCATTTGTACATTTAGTTGTATCAAAACAAGAGGCAGTAAATCAGCTATAGAAGAGGAGTAGGGAATCTTTAGTAGTGGATGGTGTAGCTCATTTATAAGATGGATAATTTTCCCAAGAAAATGAAGACCTTTCCAACTTATTGATTACATGTCTATCTCCCAATTTTTTTTGGTAATAATAATAATTTTTATTCCATGTCAAATATCTTGATGATAAGGGGTCCATGCACCATGATGTTTCTCAATGATTTTTTAATCTTGGATTGTACGTGGCCTTACTAAAAAAAACCATTTTTTTTTGGGATAATTGTCTCCAATTATGTAACATGAAATTTATGTTCATGTAAAGGAATTTATACTCTCTAGGATTTTTCTCTAGTATGATGCCCACACTATAAATGACTAAGCACTATTTTCTAGATGTCCAATCACGAGCTAGGTCATGGATGTGTCACACTACTTGTGCCATATTTTTCTTAAAATATCATCTTATGGAGCTCTGACCATACTCATAGAGTGATATAGAATCTCTTTAATTTTGACATGTGTATTCAGATATCCAACAACCAACTGTAGAGACCCTATAGTTAGATCCAAAGATTATATAGTCAAATATAAAGACTATATAGTCAGCTCTGGAGACCATACAATCAGCTCCAGAGATTACTCAACCAGCTCTAAAGATCCTACCATTTAACTCTAAAGATCTACAACTAGCTTTTAAGATCCTTCCAATCACCTCCAGAGATCCTACCACTAGCTTTTGAGTTTCTATAGCTAGCTTCGGAGATCTATAGTCAGTTTTTTGAATTGGTTGTAATTTTTTTCATGCATAACGAAGTTTTATATGATTTTTTAGTAGATCAAGACTAAGGGGGCGTTGAATGTTATAATCTTCATCTACATTTAAATTTCTATTTTTATTTTTTCCCTCCTCTCCACCTACCTTCCTTTGCATTTAGCTATTCTATTTAGGTTCTTGGACTTGAAAATCTCTTAGGAGGGAAAATTAATGAATGATTGTAAAAATAAATTTTTTAAGTGCACATTGCAGTATGTAGTAGTAGATAACAATAAAAAAGAGAATATAACAGATAAAGGAAAGAACACAACAATGTAGAGTACAACCAAAAATTATAGCAATAGCAAGAACATACAAATGCATGAACAAAGTAGGAGAATAGATAACAAACCAAAGCAGGTATGAGGAGTAGTAATATATAGACAACAGAGAAATCAATAAGCTTTTTGTAGCAAGCAGATGATAATTATATTTAATAAATTTTATTTAACTTAATACGATCATATTTTGTGTTTTCTGGGCTATACTTTATCTCCATAGTTTTGTATTTTAATTTTTTTTCTCCATTGCTCTATTTTTTTTATTTTAATCCATTTTTCAACACTTATCTTATCAATAATGTTCACCACATAGGGGAACATACCACACCCAACTGGATTTACCATTTCTCTCATTTTTCCACCATCTCAAATTGCACTAATGATAAAATGTATAAATTGTCACTTTTCCCTTATTTTTATTGAAATAAGCTCCAAAGATGAGAATATTGATTTATTATGTATTTAAGTTTAAATTTCCTTAAAATTATAGAGTGATGTTTTGGTATCGATTTATCAATTATCTCCCCTTTCTCAGAGCTCTAAATGTTTGGGGATCAAATGTTTTTTTAATATTGGTAAATATTTTTTTGAAAGGGACTATACCCTTGTGTACAAAAGGAGGCCTAAAAGCCTGAATAAGAGAGAGGAGCAGAGAAGCTGTATCAAAGCACAAAAGACAGCAAAGAACACCGAAGCCTAGAAACAGCAACACAAACGAGACTTAACAGCAAAACAACGGCAACAAAACAGCGAGCCTACAGCCAAGAAGCAGTAGTAAAACTGGACTACTTCTTGGCCGCTTGATCAATACTCATCTTTACTTTTTTCCAAGCATGGTACATACCCAGCGTGGTCATATGAGCAGCATCCGTCTTATCGAGCTCCTCTCTGGTTCTTTTACTCTCTTTCTCATTGCCCCAAAGAGTCATTGGGACACCGCTGAGATGCGAAACACTTCTTGCATGACCTTCGATGAATTCCTCTATGGCCCTGAATGCTGCAATATTATACTCATGCCTAGTCTTCGTTTTCCCAGGCGAGAGTCTAGGGAGGTCAGTTTTTTGTATATTTCATCAAGCTGGCTATTGCCAATGCTCCCTTCTCCCTCAATGCTTTTTTTGCCTTTTTTGCTTAGCAAGATTTTTTACCTCATCCTTCAGCAATTTAAGCTCAGCCTCTAAGGCCTCCAATCTTCTAGAAGGGTTATCCGTTGGTGCCGCCTGGGGACTGGCACTACTAATGTTCAGCAGATCACGAGAAATGTCAACCAAAGGTTCATCCCCCTCAGCAGTAGACTCAAGGTTGAGTCTCCTAGAAGCCCTGGTGATCAAATGTTAAATATGGGTCACACACTTAATTTAACGACAATTCAATATTGTTTTTCTTACATTGATCATTTATAACCATTCAATTAAATATTTGTCAATACATTAGTGAAACTATTAATAATTTTAATATACTAAAACATTTGAAAAAATAGTCTTAAGATTGATATATGTCGATATTTTTATATTAGTTATAGTGTGATTTATTTAGTATTTTTCACATTTGTCTTGTACTCTGGTGGTTTTGACACCTTTGACTTTGTTTCTCTCTTATTTACTCATGTCTACCTCCGTGTGAGTCTAACCCTTCCCTTATTTTCAAATATTTTCTCCTATTTACTATATATTTCTCTTTTATCCTATTATTTCCTATTTGATTACACATCATGATATTTTTGTAACATTATGAAGCCTCTCATACTATTTTATGACCATTACAAATTTCTTCGCGTGAGGTTTTTGACAGTTAAAAACTAGCCACCTTTTCATTCCAACATTTTTCATTCATGACTTGCGCATCTTGAGTTTTTACTCTTATTTATTCATATTTTCACCAGTTATAAATTATTACACTCCAATAATATCCTAATTTAATTTAGGAAGTTTTAAATTATAAATTTACTATCATGAGCACAAAGAAAATTTTCATATGAAAGTTATAAGGAAAAAACATGTCTTAATTGTAAAGCATCTTTTAACAACTAGATGATTCTAAGCGTGGAATATACAAATCAAACTTTGAAAACTTGGCGCAATAGGATTGAATATATCAAATATTAAAATTTAAATAGGTATTTTTTTAATATGTAGAAGCTGGGAAAATATATGCATTAAAAAATATATTTAAAATGGGTTCGTCTTAAAATCATTTGTAGAAGTTTTGATAATGGTAAAATGTTTGGCTACTAATTTTAATCCATAAGTTCTATTTTTAAAAGTGTTGCCATGAATTTGATAAACATGATGAAAATGATGACGAGGGTGGATTTTGTTGGTCAATCTGATAAGGAATGGCCATTTTTATTGAATGTAATATGTCTGCATTCATATGTAGATGAATCTACATCTCATTTTATTATGAGATAATATGTAGATGAAACTGCATTCATATGTATATGAATTTAATATGTCTACATAAATACTATTACCATACATCATCTCACAACACAAATTAAGAACGAGAAGAAGTGTGAAATAAGAGAAGAAAATTGAACTAGAAACTATATCAAGATTAAATAAGATAATGATGGTGTCAGGAAGCATCATTAATAAAATTTAGACTCATAGGAGGCCACTAGGAGGCAAAGACAATGTGGAATGCATTTGTGAAAGTTTTCCATTATTTCATCCCAAGGTAAGTACTTGATATATTCTCAAGCATCACATTTATTTAAGGTGATGGCGGTGCAAGTAGTATAAGGAAAAGGACATGAGGTCACTATGTAGCAAGAACCTTACCTTTTATAAAAGGATACATCAATGTTGTTTTCCAAATACACAATCTCCATTAAAAACACAATCTATACAAGACAACTTAAGTAGACAAAATAATAAGTCTTATAAACTCATCTATTGAAAAATATTTATAGTTCAAATTTTCAAATTGTTCAAGCCAATTTTTCTTACTAAATGAACTTGAGAAAGGTTTGTTTTCCATGATGAAGACTCAAAACCTTGAAATATATGCATAACTTAATGAACATGAGTAATAAATGATTTCTTGAAGAATAATAAAAACCATGAAATCCGTGCCTAACTGAATCAACACGAGAAATTATTCCCAAAGAAGACTTGCAAACATAAAATACATATAGGCATGAACTATGACCATTACTTCTTGAATAGATCATAATGCATGGTTTTTTTAAATATCTTATTTAAATATTATGACAAGAGAACTCCAAAAATTTTGCACTTCCCTAAGGCATCAAGATGAGAAAGGCTTGATTTTTCCCTAATGCTCCATTCACAAAAGGTATTAAAACAGGGGATCTTGATGGTATTACCCAAGGCATACATAATGGCTTAAAAGGTAGAATAAAATACCTGGTATTGACCCTTCAACCTAGATAAAATGAGAAAGATATACTCATCATTCTTTTTTTACTTACCAAAAGTTGTCAACTGTGAGAGAATGAACTTGAATCCGGAAATAAAGGCTTTAATTTATATAAATTTTTTAGTTATGAGAGAGGACGATTCGACATCTAAATATCAACGTCTAAATTTGTTGATTTTCCTAAATAATGTGTCAAATTTATCCTACGTGACTTTTATGACTTTCCATCTTTTAGTAGTTCCTTATTTAATGATTTATATAGATATTGATTCACCTTTATTCATATGGAGGGGAATGGACCTTCCAAAAAACATGAGTATAGATGCAACAAGTTGACATTGATTCAATACCCACATATGAATGATATTTTACTTTGACATGTATAAACACAAATCAATGTAGGGTGTTGTGTTGACACTTAATTTTAGTACAAGAGTAATTAACTGTTGTGGTCCTAGTGTATGTATGTGTTTATGGAGAGTTGTACTAATTTAGGCTCATATTGATGTGTTTTCTTTAGTAATTTCCACATTTATCTTATGTTCTAGTGTTTTCGACACTTTCCACCTTTTTTTCTCTCTGATAATCTTTTTTTCCACTTTGTGTGGGAACTATTTCCTTCTATTCCACTATTTTATTTATTTTTATCTTTCCTCTTCTTATTTCCTATTTCTTTTACATGTCATCGTAGTTTTTTGGTAAAAATGTTATGAAATCTCTCATACTAGTTTCAAAACTATTACAAAATTACTCATGTAAGTTTCGTGACTAATACAAAACTAGTCACTTCACCTTACTATCCCTTTTCATGAGTTTTGTCTCTCGTTTTGGATCTTGTTTGTTCTTTTGTATCATTTATTAGAAATCACTTTGCTAATTTGAATAAAAAAAATATTTATAATTTGATAATTAGGATAAATATATAAAATATTCCAATTGAAATATGTATAAAAAATAAAATATTAGTACATGTAAGGTGGATTAAAAAAGGAAAATTTCAAATAAACTAGTCTTAAGATCTTTCTCATTGTAATGCCCCTACTGGGACACCGAAAAACACACCAAACGTGACTAAAATTCCAAGGTAATTTTTTTTTTTAAAGTGATGAATTGATACTAGTCCATCACTTAACCCATTTTCGATAACAACTAATTTTTATTCTAATTTAGTTTAGCTAGTTTGAATAATTACTAGCCTAAACCCGTCTTTAATTATTTACCTATCTTTTAAATTTACACACATTTAATGTCTCTCTCTCTTTTATTTAAAAATTTGCCCTAAGAACAATAACTACTCATTATTAAATAGATTTCATTTCCCACAAAATTGTCCATGATTTAATGTGTGTAGGGTGGGATATGGACCCCAGGATTAAATCAATCTTGCCCCTTAGTTTAGAAAAATCCCTAGGGTTTGCCCTAATCTTCTTTATCTCTTCCTCTCTTTTGCTTTCTCATGTTATTCTTCTCATTTCCATGTTAATTGTTTTCTTTTGCATTGTTTGTTACCTGCAGGTAGAAGACGGGCCATGGATGCTTGAAAAATTCCTTATGTTTTCCCCCTTGGTGATAGCCACCTCTCATCCATTATTTTCTTTTTTGTTTTTTTGTTTTTTTTAATAGAATACATGTAATTTTTTATTTTGTTTGTTGTATGGGGGGCAGATTTGTGGAAGAACCTGTGTGAATGTGGAAGCCGTGTGAGGAGGGGCGGCGTAGGGTATGGGAAGGGACAGAAACCACGGCGGCGCGTGGGTGGGCATGTGGAGGAGGCAGGATAGGGAAGGGAGACGTGTGAGGGGGAGGGTGAAGGTAGGGAGGCCGCGGCAGAGGAGTGGTGGCCGGGGAGGATGGTACTGCGCGGGGAGGATAGCAACGCTGCAGGGATGGTATTGTGGGGGGGGGCAGCGCCCCCCGTAGACAGTGCAGGTGGTGGGGGGGTTCGGCCCCCCCACAACATTGTTTTTTTTTCTTTTTTGTTTAAAGTCTGCGCAGGGGTGGGGGGCCGAACCCCCCACCAAACAGTTTTTTTTAATTATTTATAAATAAATTTCAAATTTAATTAAAACTTTCTTGTTTTGTTTAAATAAATTTCGTATTACATATTGTTTTATATACAATACATTATATATATATATATGTTGTTATATATATTTGTATATTTATTTATTTATTTAGTTATTTATATAAGCAGCATATATAATACAGAATATATATAAAATATAATACATATATATATATTTTAAGATTAAATTTGATAATCCTTTATATACCAATATTTTTTTTGACAAAAATCAAGAAGACTACCACATTTCCAAGTATAATTTCTTTTGCTTAAAATAATAAATAAAAAAACAGAGATTTCTAAAACCATGTTGGTATGAAAAGGAGATGTGCATTTTATAATTAAAAATAATTTCTTCCAAAGTTAAAACAAGAACAACTTCTTATGACCAAGTAGAATTCATTTCAGATTTTCCAACAAAGATACTAGCAATAATAACATCATTTCTTACGGAGAATCTTACTTCCATCAAGCAATCTTCCTTTTCAAAATTACATTTAAATAATGCACATAAATAAATATAACCATTTTTACAAGTATCTCAAGTTCATAATTACATCATAATTCAAATTGTTAAAGTACATAAGAGAAAAGACATAACAAATCTCCCTTCTAAGATTGAAAGAAATCTTTCACATGCCAATGGAAAACTAATCTTCCAAGTGACTCCAATTCTCAAGATGAAAACTTTTACATGCCAAAGAGATTTTCAAAAATAGCCACACCCAAGGTGTTACAATGAAAGTAATGCTTCGCAATAACTTGAGGAAATAAGGAGAGACCAAGATGCCATAAATCCAACCATCTCCATGCTTGAGCTTCAACTAGAGTGACTCTTAAGGAAACCAACAAGGAGAAAAGAGATTGTTTGCCACCCAACCATAGGCATCATCACATGCCTCTCCTCAAGTTGGGATGAATGCTAGCCTCCCTCAAGCCCATGGGAAAGAGGTCAACCATCCAAAACTTGCACAAGATGGAGGGTGAATAACAATGATACAAACACACAAAAAGAAATAGGACAAAAAAAATCAAAACAAGACTCCAAACATTTACAATGAGGATAATCCCATGTTCTTCCTCAAAAGTGGGGAAGAGAGGAGAAAGTTCTCCAAAAAAATTATTACAAAATTTTCTTGCACAAAGAAATAACTCCATACCCTCCTTATTGCTCCTAATTTCAATCCAAAACCCTCCTTATTCCTCCTCCCTTTCTCCAAGTCCTTCTTGGAAGGATTTTCAAACCCCAAAGGGGTTTCCTTACCAAGAATGGGGAAGGAGATTCAAGCCAAATGAATCCACTTCCCCACCTCAACCATTGAGGGGAAACACTAAGACCCTACAAGGCTTGTCCATCAAGCCTTGAGGATTGAGAGAGAAAATTTCCTCTCTCTTCCCCCACACTCCAAAACTCTATCATGCCATATGATGGAGGGAGTAAAACAAACAAATGCAACCAAATAACAAAGCCATGCAACCCATCTAACAACTAAGATAAATGCGACACAAGCAAAAGACCTAAGAGCCTACCTCAAGGAAAGCTCTCCAAAAAGCTCTCCAACTTCAAATTTCTCCACACCTTGACTTAAGCCAATCTCCAAGCTCCAAAATCCACAAGCATCCCAAGCAAGAAGTTGAAAAAAAAAGGTCCCCCTCTTTTCCCATGAATGGGAATTTGAAGAGGAGAAAACAATAATCCTCACCAATGAGGGGGTGACATGTGTCACCCCTCTCCTTCATCAAGGTCAAAGATGCCAAAACAAAAGAGAGAAAGGGTAAAATTGTCTTTTTGCCCTCTTCTCCCAAATTCCCTTAAATGTTAGCAAGACAAAACTAGTGAAAATTTTGATAAACACTCAAATCCACATCCCTTACATGGATGTGACTAAACAAGAGGTAAAAAGGGAGGGAAAACTCCCTCTAGCCTTGAAAATAAGCCCCCCTACCCATTAGGTAGGGTCCAAGGGCTCATTTTTGTGTTAGGGGAACTCCCAAGCTACAAAGGGGTCCCCAAAAATGCCCAAAATACCCTAATTTCGGGTTTTACATTTTTGGCACAAGGGTAGAGGGTGTGGGGACCACCCAAGGGTCTCACATGTGACCCTAAACCCTTGTGATTAAGTGACTCAATAAACAAAATCAACAATTTAAAAGAAAGTGGGATTATTAACTCCCAAAACAAGTTTACAATTTTACTAGCAACCCTAAACAAAATTAATAATTCAAAGCACAATACATTACATAAATTGGGGTCACACATAGTGCCCAAAATAATAATATCCTATACTAAGGCTTCACACAATGAACATGGCTAGGACTCAGCTCGTGGGCTGCTTGTGCAAGATTGAGTAGCTGGCCTGAATCCCACGTTCTCCTGTAAACCTGTCACCTGCACACTCATTGCACACATTAACCGCACCTGTCCGATACAATATAATTAAATGACATAGTAAGATATCAATGCGTGCTAAACTAACCTAACATCCTACTGAAATCAAGATGCGACAACATGCACAATTATACTCAATATTCCAAAAGTTAGACAAGATGATAAGGTGACATATAACCATAGTCTCACATGCAACAACTATCCATTATTATAATTATGTTCCAAACACAACATCATATCCATTAGTATCCATGACATTATAAGAAAATGCGACAATATAGAAATTAAGCTAAATTGAGCGCTATATGCCTAAATGTCCACACATGTCTAATAAGATCAAATATCTAAATATAATGTCCAAGATATAACCAATCACTGTCAAAACATGTCTATGAGCAAAGAAACACACACAGCTACTGAGCTATAGACACATTGTGGGCACTACAGATATATTACCAATATACAGACCCTCATCAATAATGCCTAACGCACGAAGGTATCCACTAACCACATTATGTGGCACCACTGTCAGAACATATAAACACAATATTTTTTGTCAGTGTAATCAAAATGTGCTCTTATAATAAAACAAACATTGTAACTCTTATTTCCTTCATAAGAAATCATCATTTATTGCCCACATGGACATTGTGATTTAAAAGTATGATAAACCATCGATATTTACACCATTGTGATCTCATCAATTACACACATAGCCACAAGGAATAATGGGTACCCTATATTTTTTTAAATGCACTTTAACATATGAAATGCCATTAAATAGATGCTTATTCCCAAAACAACAGTTACTTTGTAATGCAAATATGAAAATTGATACATTGTCAATGTGCCCAACAACCTGCATAGACTACTGTCCAAAATCTCTAAAGCTAAAAATATGAGTTTAATTCACTGTACCCATAACTGTATCAGAGAACATCAAAATGCTAAACATGAGATTCAAAAGGAGTTATCTCTTTCACATTTTCAAATGTATATAAGATCACAGAGCATGATTAATATCATCTGTATTCCATCGATATTGCATTACTCATATATTATTATGTAGATTTTTTAAAAAAATATTCAATTGCTGTCATCTTTGATTGATTAAAATATTTCCAATGCAATGAGTACATTTAGGAATAATACATAACCAAATATAATTTGATTTTGTTTTGCTATGCTCATCAATGAGTATCATTCAACGATAATAACATATAATATAATTGCAATTGTTTTACTGTACCCATTTTAATGGATTTTCCTTTGTCAATTAAATTTTATTTCCGCAATCATTACCCAGGTTGATTTATCAACTAGTGGCGGGTATATTTGATTTTTTATATTTTACCTTTACAATAGGTGTTGTATTACATCTTTGAATCTTTCTGGTTTGAGATGGATGAAGTCTCCAACACTACTCGATCACAAACTGTCCATGTCACATGTAAAATGAGCACATAAAGTGGCCTCTTGTCTGTTCTGTAAATGAGGAAATCGGGTTGTCATTTCTCGCCAAAAAAATCATGCCAAACTAACGAGATTGATCAATTTTAACACTGTAAAATTGTTTCTAATCACAACAGGTATTAACTCACTTTATGCAATGATATTTCTCTTCCAACAACTAGCAACAATTAATGGTTACTAAACCCATTAATGTAAATTGCAAGGAACAAGCATGCCACATTTTGTACAATATCAATAGCCACATGAGGTAGTTGTAGGTTTAAGCCACATTTTTCACACTAGATAAGAGAGGCCTAAAGAGTTGGGTGGGTACAACATTTTCCTTTCTTAGTGCTCAAAGGTGTGTAAGAAGGAGGTGATATTTCATTACCCCATCTATGAATTTTCTTACCAAATCCATCTCGTGACGATGAATCATCAATTCCCTACACCGAGTCTTCCTGCAAGACTAGTGGGGTATTCACTTTGTTGTCAAAATCTTGTCTCCCTTCAGTGTGCTCAGAGATTTCTCTAATTTCCATTCCCGCACTAAGAAAACCCAAACCTTCAAAACAAGGACAATCCTCAATCTGTATTGCATTAGCAATACCTTGGTCATTCTTACCAAGGCCTCTTCCATCAAATCTCATTTTCAATAATAACTTAGATCCAATGCCCTTAGTGTGTTTTTCAAAATCACCAAAAGTATTACCTGAATCCAAATCTGAATTTGAATGTGAGGAAGAAGAATCATGTGGTGAATAACTTACAATACACTTATCAAGATATGGTAACAATGGTATGTTTCTTGGAATCCCATATAGCTGCACCCAAACCAAAGTGGAAAGCATATCTAAATGTGCACATTTTGTCATCTACTCTTCTTGCGAATTCATTTCCATTATAATCAACCAACTTGAAATAACTTAATGCAAACTATAAAATTACATGTCTTATTTTTCCAACTTCGTATTTTAGAATTTTTTTTCCCATCGTGCCAATGTGAGTATTATAAAGAATCCATAAAATTTAAAATAAGGCTTATGCCACAAAAATTATTAGGCATTGTGGCAATTAATTACATTATAATATTAACAACTCATTTGTAAGAAATTGAATCAACATGATGTCCCTTATCATCCTTACTCAAATTAAATCTTGTGGGAATGGTGTTGATGTTAGTTCTCTATTTAGCATCCTGAACCCATGAGGGATTCACAAACCGAATCATTACCTATCAGGTGATTTTGTATTGGGGTTTTATATACTCATTATATCGCTCTATATTAATGGGTATAATGGGTTCACATGTAAATGTTCTAAAAAATATATTGGGGGTATGATATATGGAGTACTAGGGAGGAGGATGGATGATTATTTATGGGGTATATGAAGAATCCCTAAAAAATATCATTTGCATTGTTTGGTTTGTCAAAGTAGCAAAATGGTTTAGAGATAATCAACATCTTTTTCCAAAGTAACAATATTACGTAACTCTAAAATTTTGTGACATACTTTATCGTGTCATTCCTAAGGTATATTTCTTATCGTTTGATTCAAATTTTTTAGGAGAATGCATGTCATGAACATTAATACATTTAACTGGAAATATTGCAACCACATTATATGACCCTCCACATTACTATAAACATTTTGATTGGTGTGAAAGATGTCATTGGAAAATAAAGGAAGAGAGATATAAAATTACACATACTGAGAGTTTGTAGTTTTATAGCCCAATATGAATTCTATCATGGTTTCAAGTGGAAATATAATTCAGTTTCTCAAAATTTTAAAATCTTGAATCTAACACTAAAGAGATGGAAATAAAAAGGGGTATAAAAATATCATAGGGAAAATTGGTAGTTTAGATATATGGTAAAATAAGGGGTTTTTTAATATTTAAAATTTTTTATTAGGAGGGGTTGTTAATAATAGAATATTGAGATGTATATGTGGAAATAGGGGTGTTTTTTATTATTCTACGAATGCACATGAGAGACCATAAGTTTACAAAGTGAATCCCTCGTGCCTGAACCTCTTCAAAACATCATTTGCATACTTATATTGACATATGAAAATTAAACCTTCTAATTGATTGAATTTGATGCCAAGGAAATAATTCATTAATCCCAAATATATCATTTTAGACTCTCTTTTCATTTAGAACTTGAACAATACAACTGACTAGTTTCTTGTAAAATTAAGTCATCCACACATAAGAAGATGATCAAAATTTGACCTTGGTTATTCATTTATTTATATAATGTGGGTTCACTTATACTTTTGATGAATTCATTACTCAATAAGTATGAGTAGATGTAACTATGCAACTATACCAAGCTCTTAGTTTTTTCTTCAGAATGTAGAGAACTTTCTTTAGTCTACAAACTTTTTACTCTTTTCCTTCAACTTCATATCTCAATAGCTTATTCACATAAACCTATTATTCTATAACACCATCAAATAATGTGGAATTTATTTCAATTATATAAATTTTTCGTTAGCTCTAAACTACTATGGCTAAGATAGTTTAGATGGTATTTAGTCTAGCCACTGACACAAATGTTTCATTATAATAAATTTTGGGTTGATGTGAAAAAACCTTTTCAACCAACCTTTTTTTTTTCCTTCTCCACATTTTCATCTGGATTGTACTTAGGTATTTGTTAGAAAAATAATTTTTCGTGTTGTAAATTATTGATTTTTCACCAATACTCTGGCGCTAAGCCCCTCCTTGCAAATGCAGACATATATGGTCTTTTTAATTTTAAAATAGGGAGAATAGATCCATGTTGTAGAGGAAGGGTATACCTTTCAGTTCAAGATTCATCGAATCATCCCCATGACATGGGGAAGAATACAATGTTGGGTCTGCAACAAGAGGATAACCTTCTAATCCATGCAGAACATCTCCAAAAAAGTATTCTACTTTATAGGGAAAATGGAAGACTTCATGCTAACTTTTATGATTACTATCACATTCTTTTGGTGATGGTAAAGAAACCATCTCATCATCCATCAATAGACAAGAATTCTCATACCTAGTGCATATTTCTACTTCAACAGGTGATATCTCGAGCCAAAATGAAGATATGAATGGAACTTAAACTTTCATGCTTTCTTCATTATCCTCTAAGGTGATGAATTAAATTTCATTGGAAGGCTCAAGAACAGGGAAGTCATGAGAAACACATAGGAGTCTTTTAGGAACAAATACCTCTTAATATGGAGAATCATCAGAATCTTGTTCCGAAGGATGAATCTATTCTTCTTCACCATTATGGAGTGCTTCAAGCTGTTCATACTGTTATCACCGAATCACTGCGCCCCTAGATGTTGATCAGATTTCTAGTTTGATCACTCTAAGCATCCAGTGTGATTGGATAACATGGGTACTATCTCCAAGTTGTGGGACTTGCTACTTGAGATAGACCTCCAGAGAAAGCTGGTTCTTGCTCCTAAACTACCTGCCACAATCTACTCTAATGCAGGAGAAACTAGCTATTCTAACCTAAAATTCCAAGGGACCAGAGAGAGAGAATGCATAAAATGAAAGCCTACACTAAAGCGGTGATACACCACAAAAAGAGGGTGTGAGAGTAATCTCCAAATGTGTGAAATACAGAGGCAAAATGCACACTAGAAGAGGTGATGACAGTTCACCATAATCCAGCAAAATGCATTCACAGCAATATTCCAAGCACACACAATAATAATGAATTCCTGCAAGAACATAATAAATAGACACAATATACTTGTAGAAAGATTAAAGGGGCAAGAAGAATGCAAGGAAACACAGCAGGGGAAGATATATCCACAAACTGATATTTTATTGCTTCATGATATGCACAGTTCAATCTATTACAAGATAAGGGCCTGGATCACCATGCAAGGAGTCCACCACAAGGGCATGCAACACACTGGCTTCACAAAGTAATTTTTATAGAGCTTTGTTACCCAAAAACTCTCCCCCCTTACAATGAGCCCAACACTTCATTTTATAGAAAAATGAGAAGGAAAAGAGAAGGGAAAATGGAAATCCCGAAATCTGTCCTTCAACCACCTATAAGAGGCATTAAATTGAGTGGAATGGGCATAAATTACTTGGAAAAGGATCCCCATACTGTCCCATGTGCTGCAGCAGAGAAGGAATGATGACCATGCCTCTTAATTGCACTCCCAGCTACCAAATAAAACACTGTTCTAAACCCGGCCACGTTTCCTTAAAAAACTCAATCAATTTCTAATCAAATCTGGAATTTCTTGATTGCTGTGCATTGGGCTCGGAACCACGATTCCAACGGTACCAATTTTGCGCGATTTTGTTGAGAAATGCAAAGGTTATGGCCTTCTGAGTGTGGGCAGCTGTTTTGGGCCTGGCAGGCATTTTCTGTCATTTGACGGGAATGAGCATTGACTGACTGGAGCCGAATATGTGGCGTAGAGGACGTCGTGCTCGTTCCAGAAAGTCAAATTTTATCAAAATCGGAGCTCGGAGTCAAAAGTTATGGCCGTTTGAAGTTCCACGGGTCAAATGTTGACTTTTCTCCTCCGCCTTCGGCCATTTCGGCTTTTCACGTCCCGCGCGTCCCTTTGTCCCATTTGGTTTCGGTGCTGAAATTTCCCATTTCGGCTGATCCGGCCAGTTCGCGTACTTTTGGCCCACGCGTCCCATTATCTTTTGGACTGTCTGGGACAAATTCACCCGGTTCGGCCGGTTTGCGCCTTTTTGTCCCAACTGTCCCGAGACAAAAGTTCTCATTTCGGCCGGTCCGGCCGGTTCGCGTACTTTGGCCCGCGCGTCCCAGACTATTTCGGGCTGCCTTGACTCATTTCGCCCGGTTCGGCCGGTTCGCGTCTTTTTGTCCCGCTTGTCCCAAAGGCGACCCTCTCAGCAGTTAGTCGATTTTTTCTCTGTCGAACCAGAATTTCGCGCCCGCCGTGTACTTTTGTCCCATTTGTCCCCACTGCGTTTCGGACTGTTTGTGCTGATTTCGCCCGGTTCGGCCGGTTCGCGCTTTTCTGTCCCAAATGTCCCAGAGGCGACCTTGAGCGGGACTTAGCCAATTTTCACGATTTTTCCTGGATCAACCTATTTGCCATCTGCAACCCTTTTTTTTTGCATTTTCTCAGAACTTACTCTCTTCCTCTTGGACAGGGGAGTTAGGCAAATATGAGGGGACCCTAGAAACATGACTTTTCGCCCTGAATCAATATAATTGCTTGCATGTTATCAAAGTTACCTTGGGGTGAATTTTGGATAACACATACCCTTCTTGCATAGTCTCGACATGATTAAAAATATAACAATTGGTTTGGGAATCATAATTTTCTTATGCAACACTCAATATACTTTGCACAAACTCCCTTTCCAAGGCGGTCATTTCTTCATCTCCATAAGCGAGATCCAAAGGAAGAGAGACAAAAGATATGGTTTTGATTTTCTTAGTCAACTGCATGAAATTAAACACATCACCTTAATGAGATTCTTCCTCTTCATGTTTTTCATATAATTTTTTTTATCCCATTTGCATCTTTCTCATCAGGCCCTTAGATTCTTAATCATCAACAGATACAATTCCCATTTTCATTCATCTACCAGCAGTCCATTTGAATTGGAGCCACATGGAGTTGATGGTAGGATATTCAAAAACAACAATTTTTTCTATCCTAAATACTCTTTCCAAAAAATTTCCAAAAATCTTACTGACATTTTTTTCTTTGGTTGTTTACAGGTTTTTATTTGAAGAAAGAGACCTCTTTGGTTTTCCAAAGTCCATAATTTTTGGAGAGCTGGTCCAAAATGATGTCTGATAAAAAATTTACATCTCTTGGTAGTAACCTTCTTCTTCATGGTTGTTGTCACTTATTGGTTCCAAACACCAATCTCGAAACTTCATCATCATGATGCATGAAACGAACGTGACATGGATTCGTTCCTTGTTAGAGTCACCTTGAAAATCTAATTTTTACTTGATATCTATTTTTTAATTTTTTGGAATATATACATTTTTTGAATTTTATAGAGAACTGGAAATTATTGGGTTTTCACCAATTCTCCTAGGCTTAGCCCCTCCTTGCAAATATAGACATATGTTGGCGAAATATTTTTTCGCAAGGAAAAATTAGATGATTTTCACCAACACTCTGGGACTATTTCCCTCCTCTTTTTAATGGGGAGGATTCAATTTATTAAATTTAGATAAAACAAATATTGTGTAAGGGCATCAAGATGGGTATCACATAGGGATACTCTCTGGAGGAAAAGAGGAGAGTTACAAAGAAATAAACACAAATCGATACAAATAAAACTTAATTCAAACTCATTCTCATTAATTCTCAATATAACACTTTACATATATATTTATATAGAAATAACATTCCTATATTTTAGGAAGTATTTCTAACTAGCCTCCCATGAATGTCTCATCCAAACACCATATATGTGAGTGGTTAAATTCACATAACAAATAATTTTTATATGTTGTTTTATATAACAAACACATTTGACAATATATACCTTCACCAATATAATAATTACACACATAATTATTATTCTCTCATAATAACCATATTAATAATGTAAATGCTATTTTCCTAACATGCACCCACTTAGTGTGAACATTATTAATTCTCAAATATTCACCCCATTAATGTGAACACGATGAAGAACCATATTTTTAAGAAGTTGAACCACCTCCTGAAAGCATTGCTTAGACCATGTACGAACTCCATTGATTATTTCCTTACCCTTTTGAAGGCATAGTGACGATCCAAATTATGTAGGAATACTCCCTACCTCTTTGGGTTTCTATGGCATTTTTCCTTCCTCCTAGGGCAACTGAATTTTGAATCTCCTAGTTCCAAAAGTTGGGAACTAACTAGACAACCATCCCTCAACCTACCTCGTAATCTTCTCCTACTCCCTAAAAGTGATATTTCTACAAACATTAATCCTTCCCAAATTATAAAAAGGATTTCATTCAATTTATTTGACCATGGCGCTCATTGTATAATTTATCTCCACAAGATGGATGTCGCGTACAAGGAAAAATGTGTCCAATTATTGAAAAGCAAGGTAATTTTTTTTATTTGGGCAATATTTTGACTTTGAATCATGATGAAAACTTATAAAATGACTATTAAAAAATCCTTAAATCACCTATATGACTTTGAGTCTTTTACAATAAATGATGTATTTAGATAATGAGTCTTTTACAATAAATGATGTATTTAGATAATGATAAAACTAATAACATAACTCACTTTTAGATATTTACAATTGACAATGTGATTGATTGATAAGAAGACAATGAAAATTATGACATATATCGACTTTGGATTTTACAGAATTTTACAATGATTGGTAAATTTAAAAACAAACTTTAGACCATCATATAAAATTCCTATCGACTATTAGATTTGGCTCATTCTTCTAATATAGCTAAAGGCTATTATTAGAATGTATGTTACTAGTCGATTGAGATAATAGACCAGACCTATAACTAATAATCACACATATTACTTTATGACTCTAAGACTTTGACTGAAATATTTGAATTGACGTTATAATGTCCATAAATTTAGATCTAATAAAACATTTCCATGTAAGCAATTGACCCCCAAATACAGCAGACGAAATCCAAGAGAGTGTAAAAATCCACGTTCTAATGATAATGCCTAAAATTCGATATGCCCACCTTCTAGTGGACCCTTCCACCAATCCGCATATTCAATGCCAGTAAGCCTATTGGTTGATAATGCTCAGAATATCCACAATAAATGGTGCCAACATAATGAAATTCCCATATATTAAAACACCATGGAGAAAAGGCATAAAAGTGGGTGAATAAACAATGTGAGGCACATAGATCTAGCATGGTCTCAATTGAAGAAAGATCCCTATGAACCCATGAGAGAGTTTGTAGCCAAATTAAACAGGAAGCTCTATAAAATCACATAAACTACCAGACCCACAAAAATAATAAATTAAGTTTCTTCACCAATGCACAATTATCCAAAGTTGATTTCATGGTAAGAAGAGCGCTACCTATCAATTTAGATGAAGCATAAACACTTGCAGTTGAAGTAGAGAATGAATTTTCAATTTCTAGAAAAATCAAGAAGTGATTCAATAGAATCAGATTATTTTATAAGAATCAAAATGCACAACTATGATAGACAATAAAATAGGAATGCTAAGCAATTTATTTAATTTATTAATGAAATGAAATAAGAGGGATAAGCACTCGCCTTAATTTTTCTTACCTCTTAGTGACCTGGGATTGAACTGTGTGACGAAACAAAATAACAGATCATTGCCATGAACCCCAAAAAATGTACCAGAGGTGAAATTGGATGGAATGGGCACCTAGAGAGGGATAGGGGCACCTTCGTCTTATTTCTAGGCACCATGGTCTATGTAGATGCTCAAAAAACCTTCTTTGAGGTATTGTAAGAGGTTCGCACTTGTTCCCCTTTTTCACGTGTAGGTTGCACATGGATCTCTGAGGTACCTGTAAACCTACAATGAAGAAAGCACATGTAAAACCCTCAAATAGACATCAAATTCTAAAAAATAAAGATGCAAAATGAGGGGTCAAACTGTCCTCAGCTGCCACAATGGTGGAATTATAATTGGGTTTTGCACTACATCTCAGACCCAATGTAGTTCTGTGTGCAATAATTCTCCAAGGTCACCCTCACGCCAATGAAGCCAAGATAGTGTGCAATATCTTGACAAAAATGTAAATGTGTGGATCGAATAGAATGAAATCCCCTTCCTATGTAGTGTCTATGCAGAGTAATGGCCCAAATGTAGTCCCTTGCTCTATGTAGATAGCTAGCCCTTGATAAGAATAGTCTGCATATATAATGGTATGTATATTGTGTTTATATAGGGATCTCTTGTTTGAATATCAACAATAATGACCCAAGATGATGAATAGTATGTCAAGAGATGAGAGGGAAAACTTAAAATACCAACCTCAAATATAAAAAATAAAACAAAATACAAAGAGGACAAGGGTGCCTATGCTGAACATGGGCACCTGACACTACTTTCTAATGCTGGGCACTAGTTTCTAATTTGCTAAAATAATTTGTCATGTTGCAAACTATTGAGTTTTCGCCAATTCTCTAGGGCTAAGCCCCTCCTTACAAATACAGACATACGTTGGTGAAATATTTTTTTGCTAAGAAATATTAGTTGATTTTCACCAACACTCTGGGACTATGTCCCTCCTCTTTGTGTTGGGAAGGATCAAATTTATTAAATACAGATAAAAAAAATATTGTGGATGGCCATAGAGATGGTTATCACATAGGGATACTCTGTGGAGGATCATATGAGAGTTACAAAAAATAAACACAAAATTGATATAAATAAAACTTAATTCAAATTCATTCTCATTAATTCTCAATGTAACACTTTACATATATATAGGAATAACATTATTATATTTTAGGAAGTAGTACTAAGTAGTCTCCTATGAATATCTCACCCAAACACCATATATGTGAGTGGTTAAACTCATAGAACAAAATATTGTTATATGATGTTTTATATAACAAACATATTTAACAATATATACTAACTTACCTTCACCAATATAATAATTACACACATAATTATTATTCTCTCACACTAACCACATTAATAATGTAAACACTATTTTCCTAACATTCACCCACTTAGTGTGAACATTATTAATTCTCAAATATTCACCCCCTGCATGTGAACACGATGAAGAACCATATTTTGAAGAAGTTGAACCACCTCCTGAAAGCATTTCTTAGACCATGTATAAACTCCATTGATTATTTCTTTACCCTTGTGAAGGCATAGTGATAATATGAATTATGTAGGAATACTCCATACCTCTTTGGGTTCCCGCGGCATTTTCCCTTCCTCCTAGGGCACCTAAATTTTGAATCTCCTTCATCCAAAAGTTGGGAACTAACTATATAATCATCCCCCAGCCTACCTTGTAATCTTCTCCTCCTCCCTAAAAGTGAGTTTTATAAAAACATTTATCCTTCCCGGATTATAAAAAGGATTTTATTCAACAAGAAACACAACAAGAACATTGAAAACTAGGAATACTAAAACTAAAACATACTCTAAAACAATGCAACCAAACCATCTATGCGGCCCCATTGTTGGTGATTGACGAGAGGTCACTAATTGACCTCTAACCTCCATTGTCCTCTGACATCCAATTGATGCTACTAACTCAGTTTTATTTGATCATGGAGTTCATTGTACAATTTATCCCCACGAGATGGATGTCGCGTAAAGGAAAAATACATCCAATTATTGAAAAGTGGGGTATTTTTTTTTGAAATATTTTGACTTTGAATCATGATGAAAAATTATAAAATGACTATTAAAAAATCCTTAAATCACCTATATGATTTTTAGTCTTTTACAATAAATGATGTATTTGGATAATGACAAAACTAATAATATAACTAACTTTAAGATATTTATAATTGACAATGTGATTGATTGATAAAAGGATAATGACAATTATGACATATATTGACTTTGGATTTTACAAACTTTTACAATGACTAGTAAATTTAAAAACAAACTTTATAACATCATATAAAATTCCTATCGACTATTAGATTTGACTCATTCTTCTAATATAGCCAAAGGCTATTATTAGAATATATGTTACTAGTCGATCGAGATAATAGACCAGACCTATAACTAATAATCAAGCATATTACTTTATAACTCTAAGATTTTGACCGAAATATTTCAATTGACATTATAATATCCATAATTTCAGGTCTAATAAAACATCTCCTCATAAGCAACTGACAAGTCAGATTTCAACGTCATGTCTAGAATCAGGCTGCAAAGGATACGGACCCCCGAATGTAGAGTAGATGAAATCCAAGCGACTGAAAAAATCCATGTTCAAATGATAATGCCTAGAATTCCATGTGCCAACCTTCTAGTGGACCCTTCCACAAATCCACATATTCAATGCCAGTACAATTGTCAGTTGATAATCCTCAGAATATCCAAAATAAGCGGTGTCAACATAATGAAATTACCATTTATTAAAACAACATGGAGAATTAATTAATGGAATTATGTGTCCATGATTTATTATATCTTGTCATTATTAACCAAGGAAGGTGTCAGTGCCTTTGATGAATTGATTAATGGAATTATGTGTCCATGATTTATTATATCTTGTCATTATTAGGAAAGTTATTTTCCTCCAATTGAGTGTGACTTAATTTTTGTTAATGCTTGTGAAACTATGCTAGTGCCTATTTACAATATTAACCCCTCTCTCCTAATTTCTTATTTCCCTTCACCTTGTCTTCTAAGAAAATCCCTTCCTTGCAATGGGTGCAATAAATTTTCCATAGGTCTACTGGAGTCCCCCATATGATCTCCATCTTCATGACCACCCACAATATTTGTTTTATCTGCATTTAATAAATGGGAGTATACACATCACAAAGAGGAGGGATATAGTCTAAAAGTGTTAGATAAAATCAATTAATTTATCTTTGCGACAAATTATTTCACTAACAGTTTGTGGCACCCACTGTGGGGAATATTTTTCTATCTCTTCACCACATCATAAACAAAAAAATCCATTAAAAATCAAATATCTAAAAAATTAAAAAAATTAGAGATTGAAAATTGTAAAAATGTTGATGTTTGCTTTGCATTTTCCCTCGATTACTATTCTTGTAAATGTTCCTGTTTTATATCCGAATATTTTTTTCTTTCAAGATGGTCAAGAAGATCTTACAACTGATTTTAGGAATTACATCTAGAATAACAAAGAAAGATTCAATCACTATCACACATGTCCAAGATTTTTAGACTTGGAAGAAGAATGTGCTCAGTCTCTACATTGTGCAAGACATTTTCCTAACCAGAAAAGAAGAGCTTAGAAGAAGTATATTTTGAGTGGTGCATCAATAAAAAAAGTTTATAAAAAGAAGATACACAAGGGTTTCCTGAGCTAATGGTATAAGTGATCCAATATTTGAAGAGAAAATGCAAGCAGATTTCAGACTTCCCATTACTCAACTGACAAGAAGAACTTTTCAAGAGTATTTCCCTGAGTTTGATCCTAATTTTCCTCTTTAAGAACCAAAAAATGAACCATTGAACATCATTCCTCTGGACCAAGAAGTAGAAGAAGAACCAGAGGAATAAGAACCAAGGATGAAAGCACAAGAATCAGTGTCGTAGGGACAAAACATGGGACTGTTGACACTAAAATTTTCCTCCATAATTTCTATTTCATTAATGTATGTATTAGGAATAGGATGCTGTTAAGTATAATTAGTAGTAGCGTCTGATAGAAGATAACGGCGCCGTCAGTACGGTGTCGCCAATAATGTGGAGTAGGGTAACAGTCAAAGTACAATAGGAATGTTGTAAAAAGTAAATATTTGTCATGAGTGGTCCGGTAATGTTAAAATGTAAAAGTTTGGGTAATTAGAGGAGTAGGGTCTACATGATTAGGAATTAGAAATATTATATTGGTAATAAGGACAAGGAGTGAGGTCATAAATATTTTGTGTATTTTATTTGTAAAAAGTCTAAAAATGTGGAACCCATGTAAAATGATAAGGTTTATCTTATCTTAAGAGATAAGCTTACATGTACAGATAAGAGTTAAGGTATGGAATATGATTCGTCAGAGTGTATTTCTTATCCTATCTTAGAGATAGGATGGATAAGCCTGGAATTTCTATAAATAGATATGCCACCACCCTCATTTAGCATAGAAAGAAGTAGTAAGAAATATTGTAGGAAGTGTGCAAAGGAAGCCATCAGTTAAAGGTGTGTTGAAGAAGCCATCGAGAGGTGTAATTGTAAAGTTTCTCCCATAGTCTTGTTGAAGTACCTCATGGGTGAGATTGTAACAATTTCATGTTAATATTATAATTTACTTTGATATTTCAGATTTGTCATCATTCCGTCTTATCATAGTCGATGGTATTTTTGTGTTATGTTGTTGTTTTGTTTCCAGATTACATCCACCAAACTAAAGGCTATGCATTAGTAAATAATCATAGCACGAGGAGTTCCCGGTGAAGAATTATCATAGTGCCGGATTGGTGATGACATTTTGGTTCCGTTGCCAGGACCATTCCTCGTTGGTGGATTTTCTGGAGAGATATTCCCACTTAGTCAAAAATCAATTGGAGGATAACCTTGTTTTTACTGTGCATAGTAGTTACCATGGTAAAGTCATTTTTACCATGAATAGTAGTTACCATGACAAAGTCATTTTTGCTTGAATAGTATTTATCACAGTAAAGTCACTTTTTACTGTGAATAGTATTTACCGCAGTAACTTCACTTTTTACTGTGAATAGTGTTTACCACAGTAAAATCAGTTTTTACCGTAGTAAGTCAAGTTTTACCATAGTTTACCGTGGTCATTTCTATAGTGATTCCAATTATTTGTGCACATAAGTCTTGTTGATTGTACTTGTGGGTTGGTATTTCATGGAGGTTACTTTTGAAAATGGGAAAGATTCTTGTTTTTTCAGCTCAATCTAATGAAGACGCTTCTTTCATTCAAGAGTTTAAGCGATCTTGTATTTGTAATGGCCTTATAAGAAGGGAACAATGGACTGAATTTTTTCCTACCTTTTTGGATGGTTCAGCACTTAGGTGGTTTGAAACACTAGGTGATAATGTGAAAAATTCATGGGATTTATTAACTGAAAGTTTTCTTGAAGAATTTGGTGAACAACAGAGATATGCAGATCTCATGATTGATATCACAAAGCTAACCCAAGGAGAGAAGGAGAAGATAAGGGATTATCATGCTCGTGTTCTAGAGCTAAGGAGGAAGCTCGATGCCCAGATCTGAAAGGAAGGATTAGCAGATGGGTTGATGAATGGCGTGGATAATCTCCTATGTAAGCACTTCATTCTTGGGATGAAGCCAGAGATCAGACAACGAGTGAAGTATGACCGCCCAGCTACTATTGAACAAGCAAAGGAGATTGCAAGAAGGCAAGAAGAAAGCATGGAAGAGGAGCCCAAAGAAATTGTTGTTAAAGTAGAGCCTACACCAGCACCTTTGGTCCAGAATCCACAACCACTCCCGGTGAGCACAAATATTTCTCCTAGTACATCTACTGAGTCTGAAGATCTACTTAGGAAGATGGGCCAGTTAACTATTAATCTTCTTCAAGGAAAGGAATTTAGTTCTCAGGGAGGAGATAGAGGTCCAAAAAGAAATATTTCTGAAGTTGTTTGTTATGGTTGTTATAAAAAGGGTCATTATAAGTATAATTGTCCAGATAGAGCTTCTACATCTGGTACAAGAGATAATGATAAAGGAAAAGCACCTGTGAATTCTCTTGATGTAGTAGATAAGAGTAGAAATAATGAAGTAGATGTGTTTATAACAAAAATAAAGAAAGAAAAAGATAATCAAGATGGAACTGATCCTAAGAAGATGAAAGGAGAAACTAGTAAGAAACATAGGAGAAGAAAGTTGGGTGTGCAAGATTTTCTGATTTCACAGGGGCAAGGACCATACTCCATCTCGGAAGATCTGTCCAAAAGGCCTGCAAATATTACATATGGTCAACTCTTGGCTATGTCTTCTGAGAAGAGGCGGGAGTTGCGAGGTGGACTCAATGCTCGAAGAAGGAAGGAGGTTGAGGTCCCTGTTTTGGAGGCAGAGGCAGATCCCTATGCTCCACAAGCTGAGGTATTATGTAATGGTATTTCAATTCATGATGTCTTAGTTGATGGAGGTGCTGCAGTTAATGTAATGACCGAGTCTGTAATGAATATGTTGGGTTTAAAAATTGATCGCCCTTCAACACTTATGTTAAGGTCATTAAATAAGGGAAAAACTAAACCAGAAGGTGTAGTTTCAAATGTGGCAATATCTGTTATGGGTGTTGTATGTGTGGTAGAATTTCAGGTGATGAAAAATGGTACTGTTGTGTACCCAATGCTGCTGGGAAGACCATGGCTAAGGAGAGTTCATGCAAGAAACTACTGGAATGAAGGTTTCATGACACTTGGACGTGGTAGAGAGAGGGTGAAGATAAACATGATCCCTCGACATCATAAAGCAGACCCTGTGGATTCAAGTGATGAAACTGATGATGGGACATCCTCTGATTACTCTAGTACCAGTGAAGTGGACACTGAAGATGAAGAAAGTGAGGTTGATGTTTCAGTCATGGATATTCTTCCAGTCACACCAACCCAGGACCCCATAAAATTATCTGAAGAAGAAGTTGATGATCGTCTCCAACAAATAAAGATTGGTGATGTTGTGATGGAGAGTGAGAAGGAATCCTACCTTCAGCTCTTTCGAAGGTACATACACCTATTCACTTTTGATTACAAGGAACTCCATCAAGTAAGTTGGGTAGAACATTGTATTGAGCTGGTAGATGGTGCTAAGCCCATAAAGCAAATGCCATATAGAATGAATCCTAATTTTTCCAAGACTGTAAAAGAAGAAATAGATAAGTTGCTTGATGCAGGATTCATATTTGCTGTGGAGAATTCAGAATGGGTTTCTCCCATTGTGATCTCAATAAAAAAGAATGGGAAGCTACGCATTTGTGTTGATTACAGGAAGCTCAATAAGGCAACAAAGAAAGATCATTACCCTCTTCCATTTTCAGATCAGATCTTGGACGAAGTAGCTGGCCAGGAGTGCTATAGTTTTGCTGATGGATATAGCGGCTACAACCAAGTTCGTATAGCAGAGAAAGATCAGCTGAAGACCACGTTCACCACTCCTTGGGGAACGTTTGCTTATAAAGTTATGCCTTTTGGGTTGTGTAATGCTCCAGCAACATTCCAATGTTTGATGAATAGGGTGTTCGAACCCTACATTGGGACCTTCATCAGAGTATTTCTAGATGATTTTTGCATCTATGGGAGCAAGTTGGACCACCTGCACCAAATGGAGACAGCATTTCAAAGGTTAGATGAAGCACAAGCGTCACTAAACCCTATAAAGTGTGTCTTTGGATGTTCTAAAGGTGTTTTGTTAGGGCATGTTGTATCCAGAGATGGTATTGGTACTGATCCTGATAAAGTTTCAAAAATCAAAGATTTACCATTTCCTATGAATAAAAGAAACAAGGCGCATGAAGCTTTTGGACAACTGAAGGAAGCCCTGGTGTCTTCACCTATTTTGAAGAATCCAGATTGGAGCAAGCCATTCATTGTGTACACTGATGCCTCAGATGCAGCACTAGGTAGTACTTTGAGCCAAAAGGATGAAAATGGGAATGAACATCCAATTTACTTTGGGAGCAGACAAATGAGCAGTGCTGAGGTAAACTATACTGTAACTGAAAAAGAGGCTCTGGCTATCATTTTTACTGTAAAGAAGTTTAGAAATTACTTGCTAGGGCAGAAATTTATAGTTGTAACAGATCATCAGGCTCTGAAATATATTGTCAATAAGCCTAACCCATCAGGGAGGATAGCAAGATGGATAATTTTGCTACAAGAATTTGAATTTGATATTATAGATAGGCCAGGAAAGAAGCATGTCAATGCAGATGCACTCTCTTGAGCCTATGATGGTTTAGGATCATCTTGTGATGATGATGATTTTACCGATGCAGCATTTTTCTCCCTTGACACAATCCCTAGTGAATACATAGATATTTGGAATTATCTGAATGAATTCAAGTTTCCTGATGGTGCCAACTAAGAGAAAGATTACTCAAGCCAGTCCTCCATATTCTATTCTACATGGAGCATTATTTTGAATAGGACCTGATGGATAGTACAAGAGGGCAGTTGGACGTGATCAAGGAAAGGAGCTGCTAGAAGAATTCCACAATGGTACATGTGGAGGGCACTTCTCTGGACAACTTACAGCAAGAAGGATCTTGGATGCACGTTATCACTAGCCCACTCTTTTTAAAGATTGTTATAATTATTGTAAGACATGTGATATTTTTCAAACACATGGTAACCGTAAGACTTCATCAGCTCCATTATGTCCTATTCTTCCACTTGGTCCCTTTGAAAAATGGGGAATAGACATTGTAGGTCCACTTCCAACTACATCATGCCAAAATAAGTATATTGTAGTTGCCACAGATTATTTAACCAAGTGGGTTGAAGCTAGGCCATTAAAAATAGCTTCCATGGATGAAGTGGCAAGGTTCATATATGAACGCATTGTCACCAGATTTGGTTGTCCATTAGAAATTGTAACAGATCAGGGAAGCCACTTCATTAATGAGGTGGTAGAAGCCCTAGTCAATAAGTTTTCTATTAAGCACAGGAAGGCAACAACATACAAGCCAAGCATAAATGGACAGGTGGAACGAACAAATTTTGTGCTGTGTCAAATTCTAGCAAAAGATGCAACCTTGCAGGTACATAAATGGGATAAAAGGATTCATGCAGCATTGTGGGCATATAGGGCAACATCAAAGTCGGCAACATGATACTCCCCATTTCAGTTGGCCTATGGCATTGATCCAGTTCTTCCTATTGAGTTTGATATTCCCACTGTGAGAGTTATGAAAAATGAAAGGATGGATGAAAGTGATTCAGTAAAAGAAAGGTTGGTACATCTTCATTTGCTAGAGGAAATGAGGGAAATAGCAAAGGATACAAGCCATAAGAAGAAAATGAAGCAGAAGGAATACTTTGATCAAAAGATCCGATGGTCTCCATTTCATGTGAATGACTTGGTCCTAGTATATGATTCCAGATACAAAAAAAGAAGACAGAGAAAATTTCTTCCAAAATGGATGGGGCCCTACAAAATAGCAGTTGTGCATGAAAATGGTACGTACCAACTGGAGGAATTGGATGGCACTCCCATTACGAAATGGGTCAACCACAACAAGTTGAAGATTTTCCAAGCACCAGAATAGTCTACTCCGAGGACGAAGTAGAAGCTAGGAAGGGGGAACATGTCGACACTAAAATTTTCCTCCATAATTTCTATTTCATTAATATATGTATTATGAATAGGATGTTGTTAAATATAATTAGTAATAGCATCTGATAGAAGATAATGGCGCCGTTAGTATGGTGTCGCCAATAATGTGGAGTACGGTAACAGTCAAAGTACAATAGGAATGTTGTAAAAAGTAAATATTTGTCGTGAGTGGTCCGGTAATGTTAAAATGTCAAAGTTTGGGTAATTAGAGGAGTAGGGTCTACATGATTAGGAATTAGAAATATTATATTGGTAATAAGGACAAGGAGTGAGGTCATAAATATTTTGTGTATTTTATTTGTAAAAAGTCTAAAAATGTGGAACCCATGTAAAATGATAAGGTTTATCTTATCTTAAGAGATAAGCTTACATGTACAGATAAGAGTTAAGGTATGGAATATGATTCGTCAGAGTTGATTTCTTATCCTATCTTAGAGATAGGATGGATAAGCCTGGAAGTTCTATAAATAGAGAGGCCACCACCCTCATTTAGCATAGAAATAAGTAGTAAGAAATATTGTAGGAAGTGTGCAAAGGAAGCCATCAGTTAAAGGTGTGTTGAAGAAGCCATCGAGAGGTGTAATTGTAAATTTTCTCCCATAGTCTTGTTGAAAGTACCTCATGGGTGAGATTGTAACAATTTCATGTTAATATTATAATTTACTTTGATATTTCAGATTTTTCATCATTCCGTCTTATCATAGTCGATGGTATTTTTGTGTTATGTTGTTGTTTTGTTTCCAGATTACATCCACCAAACTAAAGGGCTTGTGCATTAGTAAATAATCATAGCACGAGGAGTTCCCGGTGAAGAATTATCATAGTGCCGGATTGGTGATGACAGAGCCGTTGGTATTAAATCCTCCATTGCATGATCTACCCAATGGATCTAGGAAGAAATTTATGAAATTTCGAGGAGATGGAAAGAAACATCCTTATGATCATATCAAAACATTAATAACAAATTGTGGGGTGTTGGGAGTGGAGTACGAAGATGTTTCAATCCACTTTTTTGTGGGATCCTAGTAAGATGCCACTACGGATTGGTTCTATCATTTCCTAAGAATATCAATCACAAATTCGGTAGGTATGAAATCTAAATTTGAAGCTAGATTTAATCCAGATGTGGATGTCGATGTTATTCTTTCACAATGGTCTCAATTGAAGAAAGAGCCCTATGAACCCATGAGAGAGTTTGTATCCAAATTAAATAGGATGCTCTATTAAATCGTGGAAGCTACCAGGCCAACAAAATATAATAAATTAAGTTTCTTCACCGATGCACAATTACCAAAATTTGGTTTCATGCTAAGAAGAGATCTACCTACCAATTTAGATGAAGCATAAACACTTGCAGTTGAAGTAGAGAATGAATTTTAATTTTAAAAAAATGAAGAAGTGATTCAATAAAATCTGATAATTTTTAATGAATCTAAATGCAAAAATATGAATGCTAAATAATTTATTTAATTAATTAATGAAATGAAATAAGAGGGATAAAACATTCACCTTAATTTTTCTTACCTCATAGTGACTTGGGACTTAACCGGGTGATGGAACAAAATAACAGATCATTACAACAAACCCCAAAAAATGTAGCAGAGGTGGAACTGGCTGGACTGGGTACCTGGAGAGAGATGGGGGCAACCTAGTATTATTTTTGGGCACCTTGGTGTACATTGATGCTAAAAAATCCTCCTCTGAGGTGTCGTAAGAGGTTCACACTTGTTCCCCTTTTGTCGCATGTAGGTTGCACATGGATCGCTGAGGTACTTGCAAACCTGTAATGAAGAAAGCACATGTAAAACACTCAAATAGTAATTAAATTATAAAAAAGTAAAGATGTAAAATGAGGGCTCAGAATTTCCTCATCTACCACAATGGTGGAATTACAATTGGGTGTTACACTACATCTTTGACCAAAAGTAGTTATGTGTGTAAGTGTGTGTAATAGTGGTCGTAGGTCGCCCTCGTGCCAATGACGCCAAAATAGCGGGCAATATCTTGATAAAAATGCAAATGTGTGGATGGAATAAAGTGAACTCCCCTTCCTATGTAGTGTGTATGCATAGTAATGGTCCAAATGTAGTCCCTTACTCTATGTAGATAACTAGCCCTAGATAAGAATAGTGCACATATATAATGGTATGTATATTATGTATATATAGGGATCTCTTGTTCGAATCTCAACACTAATGACCCCGACATGTTGAATAGAACCTTAGGTGCTGAGAGGGAAAATTAAAAAATACCAACCTCAAATATTAAAAATAAAGCCAAATACAAAGAGGATAAGGGCCCCCAAGATGGATAGGGTTGTCTAGTGCTACCATCCAACCCTGGGTGCTAGTTTCCAAAGCCCAGTGATGATAGATGAGTTACAACTGGCAAATAGGGATCCTTGTGACTTGACTATAACTATATGCATGAATGAAAATTGTGCAAGACAAACAACAATAAAGACCAACAAGAAAAATAGATGGACTATGGAATGGGTCATCAGTGAATAATTTTCTTACACATTATCCAAATATAAAAACACATACTTGGCGATATAATAATAGTAGTAAGTGAGTGACTTTGTGTCTACATTTGCCCCCACTTTATGTTGGTGAGTGAAATCTTGGTAAAATAAAGTAGATAGAGATGCATACTTGAGAAGTCTAGAGAAGTCCTTGTCACTGAATTACACGAAGAGGGTAGTAGAATTATGTGCCAAGTGAGAACATATAGCGTGGTGAAACATGGATCATCATGTTGTTCTATGTGGTGTAACGAGAGATGTGAGACTATTATGAGGAATGCTAAATGAGATTGATGACTGTGGTGTTGAATGATTGGAGATTTCAATCTTTATTGATGGAGATGTGATGGGGTAGGGAGTGATAAATTCCTAACTAGATTCCATGTGTATGAAAAAATGAGGATATGGGAGTCCTGCCGCTACCCGCCATTGGAGAAAAGTGTGTAGGGAGAGAGCTCTAGTTTTAATCTCCAACTTTAACTACATCCTCAAAATATCTAGCTACTGCAGACACGAAAAGATCATTTTTAAAAAAAATTGGATCCAAATTTTTGATCAAATGTGATAACCCATATAGGAGCAATATAGGAAAGGAAATGACGCCTCATTTCTCCCACTCCCGTGGTGTGGCCGTAATGTGTATGTGGTGGTTTCCATGTTAGGTCATCAGGAAGTAATTAAAAAATGTAGAATAACTTCCCATGTTAGGTCATCTCGGAAAGTGGTGATATAACTCCGAAGTCAGGTCATCTAAGAGAATAAATGTGTTGTGTTCATGTTGGTTGGTTAATGTAATTTTTATTGTTGTAGAGGTTGGAGTGTATGTGATTGATTAATTGGTTACTCATGGAGATATTTTACGATTCTAGCCCCTAGGTTAGTTCATTAGGGGTATCGCTAGAAAATGATGTGACATGTCACATGGTATATGAGTAAATGTCTAATAATGATGAATTATGAATGTAGATTGATTGTGTAGTGATGATAGGGGAATTATAGGATGACCCCAATTATATGCCCCCCTTTCTGTAAAAGGGGGATTGATAAGGAAAAAGAACATTGATCCAAAAGTAAGCACGTAATGATGTAATGGATAATGTATGAGAAATGTCACAAAAGTGTGTGTTTCTTGAGTATACTACAATATCAACGAGAAATACTATATGTGTAATGTGTACAATAAGATAGTAGGAAGAATTTTTAAAAGAATACCATAGAAGTGATAGAAATCAAAGTAAGGATGCTCAAGATATGAGGGAAATCATGTAATTTGTATTGGGTGTGAAGAGTGAGTATAGTAAAGTGAATAATGGAAAGTTTCTATAAATAGTAATATGATAAAGTGATTAGGTAAATCATTTGTATTTTGTGCGAGTGTGATAGTGAGATCTGTGTGTGTGAGGATGTTGCAAGTTAGAGCACCGTGACTGAGTTGATTCTATATGGTAGCAATAGTCATGACATTGCGTGCGACAATGAACTTGGTAAGCATGATTTTTTTTCAAAAAATGTGTTTTTTTTTTTATTAAGGGCAAATAGTTTTGAAGGGACTATACCCTGTATACAAAAGGGCTCAAAAGCCAGATAGTAAAGATGAGAGAAGCAGCCCAGAGAAGGGAAAAAAAGTCAACCAAGGAAGGCTCAACAGCCAAATATTACAATATATGTGAAAAAAGGATCAAAACGTACAAAGATCGAGAGAAAAGACGGAAAGATAAAAAAGAAACCAAAAGAGAAACAACATAAAGAGCTCCACCAAAAAACAGCTCCAGAACCACCCGAAGACAGCCACATCGCAGCCAAAAAACATCATCACAACAGCCCGTTACTTGATGGCTCTGTCAATTTTGGTCTTGATAGCCTGCAGTGACATGAAGAAGGCAATGGCAGTGGCCTGAGAGGAGTCTTGCCAATATTCTTGGGCAATTGCAATGTCCCTTTTCTCTTTAGGGCCCCATATGTCCTCATTAATCCCACTTAAACTGCAAACACTGTGGACATGTTGTTCAATGAAATTATAAATGCTTTTGAGGGAAGACAATATGCAGTCATTACGGCTTTTAGCATTCCCCAATCTGCCATCTAAGGATTGTAGTTTCTTGAAGACTTCACCAATAACCCCCTCTTCCTCCTCACTTTGAAGGATCCTTTTACCCTTAGCTCTTTCCATGTTTTTTATAGCCCCTTTGAGCTCTTGTATCTCCTTTTCTAATCTGTCCACCCTATCCAACAATTCCTCCTCTTTGGGCTCCTCCACCAGCTTGCTAATATGCAGGAGGTTTTCAGCTAGTTCCAAGTCTTTGTGACTCCTTAGGACTCGTTGGGAAGCAGGGATTTTAGCTTTGAGGCTCTTGCTTTTCTTACTGGAGACAACATCTTCATTCTTTCTTTTTAGCAGGGGGGGAGTGGGAGCAGTGTGGGCAGGTGGAGGTATGGAGGAGGGAGGTGGGATAGGATTCACGGGAGGGCAGCTGGAGAAATGGCGGTGAATCAAGAGGATAAGGCCCTGGTGCAAAGGGACAGCCCTAAAGTGGCTTTGAAATTCCCTTATAGATTTCTCCAGAGAGTTAATCAGATAGTGAGGAAAGCTGATAATGTTATTTCTATGAAAATGATTCAGAAAAATCAGATGCTTATGAGGTATAGTCACATATCTTCCTTCAAGGGTAACATACCTTACCACCATTTTGGCCAGTTCATCAAAAGGTTCAAGGATCGACGCCACCTTAAGGCCAGCAGTCACGAACTCAAGATTCTCCCCCTCTTCTAGAAATTTCTTGGTTTCCACCTCCCTGTCTACCTTCTTATTGAAGAATTTTGTGCCTTCCAGGCTGATATTAGTTGGTTTTCAAAAAATGTGTTGATATTAGTCATTTTAACGATTTTTTGTGAAATTTTTGTTTTTGAATTTCTTGACATTTTATACCTAGAAAAGATTCGTGAAGGCACTAATGACCTTTGGGACAAGAGTGCCCAGACATGTGCACTAGCATCTTGCTCTTAGGTGCCCTGATCCTGGTTTTGGGCACCTGTGTCTAGAGAGTAGTTATGGATTCCATAATGATGTAAATAGGGAAATTAATGTGTGTTGATGTTGTAGATGAGTATGTTTGTATATATATGATGTTCTAATGTTGTGTTTTTTGTTGTTTTGTGGTGTGTAGAGGGATATCCATTCGAGAGAATTTCATGGTGGCTGTTATTTGAGTACATTTCTCAGATTAGGGTTGGCAGATGATGAGTGGGATGTTTTGGAATATGCCAATATGCAACACATAATGAGTATGGGGGATGTACCCCATAATATTACTATGCTTACAACATTGTGTGAGAGGTGGTATACAAATACTTGCACCTTTTGGTTACCTATAGGGGAGATGAGAGTCACACTAGAGGATGTGTATTATATAATACAACTACTTATTATTGGCAAGAAGATACAAGTTATGACAGTGGCTGATATTAAAAGATAGATGAGGGCCGTTAGGCAGTACTTTTTGTGGACTCAAGTTCTTAGTGAGGTCCATATTTTCCTATATGCTATTATGAGATCAGGGGTTCCGCGATTGTGGAAGGTTATTGCTATGGTGAATGTGTCATCAATGATAGTGGAGGGTGGTGGTGTAGGAATCTTATATAATATGCATGATATTTTCTTCCAGATAGAGCAGGAGAGCACTAGGTATGCCTAGGCACAATGTGTATTGGCCCACCTGTATAGGAATCTATACAACTTTACATAGGAGGAGCATGGGGGTGGCATTGGAGCTACAAAATTATTGCATATATGGAACTATGAGCATATTGCAATATTGAGGCTAGTTGGTGGACCTCGAAGAGATTGGGTGAGGCCAAACATATTTTTTGGGTGATGGGAAGGTGTGCGTGAGAGGAAGATGGATATAGACACCTATAAAACAATGATAGATCAGATGGGACCTAAGGTAGTGATATGGAGGCAATACCAAGACTATGGAGGATGAATAGAGGATGCATTAGAGCTAAAATGCATAAGACAACTAATTTACAGGGGTGGGCAAGTTATATCAGGTTGAGCAGGTTTCACAATAGTTTGGTATGGCCCAGGACGTCCCCCCAGAGTCGTATGTATGGGTTAGAGATATTAGGGTGCTGAGGAGGGTTGGAGTGAGATAGGGATGATAAGAGAGTAGCTAGTACCCCCGGGCTAGATGAGGCTGATGTGGCGATAGAGTCGATAGATGTGGATGATGTTGAGATACAAGTATGGATTTTTAGTACCATCAAAACATGAAAATGTAGGTATAAAAAAACCTTAGGAAATGTTGAGTTTTGATTTTTTTTGGAATAGGATTGCCATGCAATGAATTATTATCAATGGAAGCATAATAAGCCTTGCTTTCTAATGTGAGAGATTGGATGTGAGATTATAAGTAACCAACAACATGCATGAGGGATAAGATATCCTATGAAGAAATAATAGAGGATAGAAACAATGTGTTAAGTGGTTGTAATTTTTCATCATGTGTAATCGTAGGAATATCAAGAGGATACATAAGAGATTATGATGCTATGGACACACTATATATTGGTTCTGAATAAGTAATACATAGAAAAGCACATAGGAAATTTGTATAAGTAGTAATAATAACATCGGAAACATCCCTAGCAGATGGAGATGAGGTAGTAGGTGGAGATGAAGTGATAGGAGGAGATGAAGTAATAGACAGAGATGAAGTGATAAGAGGAGATGAACTAATATAAGGAGATGAATCATGTATGTTATTAAATATAATCTCACAAGAAGATTACAGTTGAGGGGGGGATTCACTCTCAGAAGTAAGAAAATAAGTAGAATCATGACTAGTAAGTGTTTCATTGAAATCAAACAAATATCCAGATAGAAAGATATCATTAAGTGTATCATCGACATAGAATGAAGGATAAGAAGAACTAATATGTGTCACATTATGAAGGGCATTTTGAGAAATAGAAGTATGAGATGCAACTACGGTATTATACTAAATTGTGTGAGAATCATCATGCACATGTTTATTATCATCAATACCAAACATGAAACTAATAATAACATCATATAATTTTTCATTATAAATTTCAGAAGGAGGGATGTGGCTAATTGTATAATAGGGTATGTGACGAGTGAAACTAATTGGATCCGAAATAATGCTAATTGTAGAATTATCAAAGCTAATAGGCACATTGCATTCATTAGCAAAGAGTTGTTGAGTATCATATGGAAGAGTAACATCATGATATAGGGCTGTGATTTTAGCTATGGTTGCATCATCATAAATTGGATTGATACTCACATGAGGCATGACTAGTTGAGGAGGAGAAGAGCTATCCTTAGCCATTAGGGTTTTAGTGGATACTAGGGAAAATAGTTATAAGATACAAGCTAACCAAAATGATTTAATAAAATTTGATAATTTTATATGAATCTAAATGCACAACTATGATATAAATGACATACAGTAAAATATGAATGCTAAACAATTTATTTTATTTGTTAATGAAAGGAAATTAGAGGGATAAGGAACTCATCTTAATTTTTCTTACCTCGTAATGACCTGAAACTGAGCCATGTGATGAAACAAAATAACATACCATTATAAGGAACCCCCAAAAATACAACAAAGGTGGAACTGGTTGGACTAGGACACTTGGAGAGGGACGGGGCTGCCTGTGGGCACCCTGGTCTTGTTTTTGGGTGCCCTGGTCTGCATAGATGCTTAGAAAACCTCATCTGAGGTGTCACAAAAGGTTTGCACTTGTTTTCATTTTTTCACGTGTATATTACACTTGGATCAATGAGGTAAATTTAAACCTGCAATGAAGAAAACACCTACAAAACCCTCAAATAGACATCAAATCGTAAAAAAGAAAGATGTAAAATGAGGGGGTGGATAGTCCTTAACCACCACAATGGTGGACTTACAACTAAGCGTTGCACTACATCTCAAACCCAATGTAGTTTTGTGTGTTGGTGTGTGTAATAGTGCTCCTACGTCGCCCTCATGCCAATGATGTCAAGATATCGGGTAATAGCTAGATAAAAATGCAAATGTGTGGATGGAATAGAATAAACTCCCCTTCCTATGTAGTATGGCATGCAGAGTAATGGCCCAAATTCAATCCCTTGCTCTATGTAGATAGCTAGCCTATGATAAGAATAGTTTCTTATCCCAAATTCCCCCCTCGGAAAATTTGGTCAAGATAACTCCTGCACATAAGGAAATTATGAAGGAAATGAATTAGACATGCGAGCTCACATTCTAGGATGAAAAACAAGGTTACAGGGAGACTCTTTAATGGAATGGCGGGGCCTGTGAAAGTTTAAAGGACCCTATGCACCGCATCTCCAGAAAAAAGAGAAACTCAAACAAGCACCGCATCTCCACGTGTTTCAGGATGAAACGGTCTTTTGAGGATACCCAGGGGTATCAAATGGTCAATGCATGAGCCAGGCCTGCGGAGAGCTACCAAGTGTCTTAATGGCAGCTAATTCAAGGGTAAAATAGATAAAAGGTTTCCAAATGAGCACCAAACTGACGCAAATGTCCTAGAGGAAAGCGGGGAGTTGGAAGGAAACGAGGAGTTGGAAGGTAAAAATTTGCCTTTCATTCATAGGGGAAAAGATAAATTACAAACCCAAGAGTCTGATTTTTTCTCTAAAAGGGGTGCCACATGCCCCATCTCAATAGGGGGCCCATTTTTCAAATTGTTTTCCCCATCCATTCGTATGGACTTGATACAAAATTCAAAGGGGCATATCTTTCGACTCAGGGCTCGAAATATTACAAATCTAACACCACTGGAAAGATCTCAGCCTCACCTATGCCATGGAGGTCTGAGAATTTAATTTGAGGAGGTTAAATAAAGGAAAATGGAGGAAATGCCTTCAGAAATTCAATGCAGGATCCATTTGTCTCAACAACCAGATCGGATTCGATCTATTTCCATCGTTTCCCCTTCTTTCAAGGCGCCAAATCAAGGAATCATGCAATAAAGACATATTTGGGGCATATTTTATCAGAAGCATTAATAGCAGTGGTTGAGATTTAACCCACTTCTCTCTCTCTTTCTTCTTTCTGATGAAATATATAAATACAGGGGCATGATTCATTTTAAAAGGTTGTTGTTCATTCTTCTTCCATGTCCCCTTCTCTCTTTCTTCTCCAGGGTTGAATGTGGAGTTTAAGCCTCCTCCTTTGGCTTTGTAATGGCATTTTCTTGCCTCTTACTCATTAATGGTGTACTGTGTGAAATCCTGGAGTAGTAAAATTTATTTTTCATGATGCGTTTTGTCCATCCTTTACTCATTTTTTTGTCTCTTCTCACCTCTCACCATTGCAGGGTATACTGTGCATATCTCTGATGTCCATTACAGGTTTTGGAAGGGGTTTGAAATGATGTTCTATGTGAACTCTATCCTTGGTCTGTGATGCATCTATCCATCCTCTCCATCACTTGCCTCTCTCCATTTCAGGCAGTTGGGTTTGTGATCAGCAGTTCCCTTTTCTTAGTGCTATCACCTCTGTAGTGTAGGATTTCTTTATTTTCATGCTCTCTCTCTCTCTCCTTGGTCCCTTGGAATTGTTAGATTAGGAGTAGATAATCACATTTCCTTCCTTATACGTAGTTTAGTGCTAGGATTAGGAAAAGGAACCAACCTTCTCTAAAGGATCATTCCCATTTGTAAGTCCCACAGCTTGGGGAATGATCCAATGTTATGTAAATCACACCAAATGACCCTGCCTTAGAAAAGTAGATCCATAACTCATTTGGAGGTGTTTTGATTTCACACTAATAGTTTTGGCACGCCCGGTGGGACAAGTCTAAAGCACCTTATCACTTTACTTCATCAGGTTTGATGTGCTCTTGGTGAATATTTCAGCCTTTGGAAGCACTTTCAGGCACATCTGGTGACTCCATCTGGTCAAAAACCCATTCTCTGAGTTGCAAACCTTTTCCATCCATTTCCACTCATTTCCTCCATTTTATTCTTCCATCTCTTTCATTTTCTCCCATTCCATGAGGTTATGCAATCATGACTTCATTCCCTTCATGGAACTCAATTTTACAACAACATCATATCATTCCACCTCCAATATGCTTTACATCTCCTTCAAATCATCATTATGATCAGGTTCATAATCAACATGTCTATCCCTATGAGCAGCAATGCCAAAATTAGTTTGGCTATGGGGCTTTCTAAGAGTAGGGATATGCATGCAATGAAGATAATCAAATGCAAGATGCTGGTTTGCTGGAGAAAATTCAAAAAATGGAGACTAGCATGGTTTAATCAAGGGAAAAAACTCAAGTGATGGCTTTCAAAATTGGTTTCACGGCACCTTGTTCATGGGAAGGCCCTTTTCCAAGACACTACAACCCTGAGGAGAAGTTGGACTTCATGATTGGAATGCTTCCCCAACTTGCACAATGGACAGAAGAGATAAAGGCCTATGAACTTGGTACTAAGCAACCCTGTCAACAGGTAAGTTTTACACCATCATCTGGTATTTCTCTTTCCATTCCTTAAGAAGCACCATCTCAGTTTGAATGTCAATTTGTAAACCCTTCCAATGCTGCTCCAGTTGTGAAAACCATCCCTCCATCCCCTAGTCTTCCATCCCATCTTATCTTTTCTTCCCTCTTCTCTTCCAAATCCAAATCCCCTCCACAAGAGCCAAAAGAAACACCTTCCCCTCCAAAGAAAAAAGAAGTTCCATCCTTCCCACCACCAACAACAATTGCACAAATGGTTGAATCCCACCCCAATCCTTCTCTTGCCTTCCCAATTCCACGTGAGGAAGATGAAATTCCAAAAATCAGTCAAGGAAAGAAAATAGAAGATCCAATGGAAGAAGAAATGATTAAGAGTTTAGTAAGTTTGGCTCTCAGGTATGGAATTGAAAAAATTCCCTTATTGGTTAAGCTTACAGAGGAGGCCAAGGTTGAAGACTCAATGGTGGTTAGGACTGATTTTGTTGCAGTAGAAGAAGAATAAGGAAAGGAAGAAGATCAGTTATCAAGTTTCTCAGAGTGTAGTGTCCACAATGGCACTTTTTCTTAGAGAAATTCTGATCCAATTCAAGTTGCACAATCAGCCAAGGAAGAAGAAGAACAATCAACTCAAAGTGCCATTGGGAAGGAGTAAATGGATGAGACCAAATCAGATTTTGTAACAACAGAAGAAGAAGGCATCATTGATAATTTCTTGCTTTCATTCGAAGGGCCTATTTTGGTTGATGAATCCATCATGGAGGAAAATTCTAAAGAAGACATGGCTATCCCAAATAGTCTTCTAGAGAAGCAGTTTGAAGATTTTTCTTTGAAAAGCTTCATGCTAGAGGAAGAAGTTATCTAAGGGCAAGATGGTCTTCAAACAACAGAGGAAGGAGAAGCTGCTCCAAATCCAAAAGAAGAGGAAGAGAAAAGGTAGGAGGATGTCATCATCTCCCTCACACCATCCACTCAAAAAGGTCTACAAGTAGACTCCATTTTTGGACTTGAATTTCATAGAAATGGGCACATCCAAAGGATCAAATCATGCCCAATCAGGTACTTGGCTTCATTGGAGCCAAAGGAGAAACCAAAACCAGTCATGCCTATTTCAAGGCATGAGGATGAGCATCAAATTACCAAGGGTCGCCATAAATACCTCCAGGAGTTCAATGCAGGTCAGCTTGAGGAGGTATTTTCCATTAATGTTGATACCTTGATTATTTAGGTGGAGGATTGGCTTATTGTCAGTTTTTCACTCATCCAACCAGCCATGTTCAGTGCCAAATCAATTGTATGGCTGTTATTTTTTAGGAAGGGAATCTATTTCTCCCTATCAGTTGTAGGCTTTGTTTGATCTCCCTTTTCTCTTGGTTAGAGTAGTGTAGGTAGGTTTGTTTTTAGTAGAACAAGTGCTTTTGCACACTTTGCATGTTCCATTTAGAGCATGTATGATTTTTAGTTTGTACATAGTTTTTGGTGCTATTACTCTTGCACAATCCATTTCAGTTGGCTTTTAGTAAAGTTCAACTCCAAGTTTAGTGGGTTTCCAAGAGGCTCAAAGGTCAGATATTTAAAATTTCAAATCAATTTCGTATTTATCAAGTAGACTCCATTCCCAATGGATGCTTCAAGGCCACTGGTTTCTTCATCTAGTAGGCAGATGTCCCCGTGTGTCGCCTAATTGTTATCCAAAATTCACCCCCCATTAAATTTGGTCAAGAAAACTCCTGCACATAAGGAAATTATGAAGGAAATGACTCAGACCCGTGAGCTCACATTCTAGATGACAAACAAGGTTGCAGGGAGACTCTATAATGGAATGGTAGGGCCTACAAAAATTTAAATGACCCTGTGTGAGAAAAAAGAGAAGCTCAAACAAGCACCACATCTCCACGTGTCTCAGGACGAAATGGAGGCAGGGGCAAATGGTCAATGCATGAGCCAGGCTTGCGGAGGCTGCCAAGTATCTTAATGGCACTGATTCAAGGGTCAAATAGAGAAAAGGTTTCCAAACGAGTGATAGACTGATGCATGTCCTAGAGGAAAGCAGGGAGTCAGAAGGAAAGGTGAAAATTTGCCTTTCATTCAAAGGGGAAAAGATAAATCGTGGACACACGAGTCTGATTTTTTCTCTAAAAGGGGTGTCATGTGCCCCATCTCAAAAGGGGGCCCATTTTTTAAAAAAAAATCCCCGTCCATTCGTACGGACCCAATACAAACTTTGAAGGGGCATATCTTTCGACTTAGGGCTCGAAATATTACAAATCTAACACCATTGGAAAGATCTCAGCCTCACCTACACCATGGAGGTCTAAGACTTTAATTTGAGGAGGTTAGGTCAAGGAAAATGGAGGAAATGTCTTCAGAACTTCAATGCAAGATCCATATGTCTCAAAAACAAGATTGGATTCGATCTGTTTCTGTCGTTTCCTCTTCTTTCAACATGCCGAATCAAGGAATCATGCAATAAAGACATATTTGGGGCATATTTTATCATAAGCATTAACAAAAGTGGTTGAGCTTCAACCCACTTTTCCTGCTTCCCTCTCTTTTTCTTCTCTCTGATCAAATCTATAAATATAAGGGCAAGATTCATTGTAAAGGGTTTTTGTTCATTCTTCTTCCCTGCCCCCCTCTCTCTTTCTTCTCAAGGGTCAAATGTGGAGTTTAAGCCTCCTCCCTTGGCTTTGTAATGGCATTTTATTGCCACTTTCCCATTAATGGTGTACTGTGTGAACTTTTGGAGCAATAAAATATGTTTTTGTGATGCGTTTTTTCCATCCTTTACTCATTTTGTTGTCTCTTCTTGCCTCTCACCATTGCAGGGTATACCATGCATATCTCTGATGTCTATTTTAGGTTTTGGGAGTTGTGTTTAAGGGGTTTGAAATGGTGTTCTATGTGAACTTTATCTTGGTCTGTGATGCATCTATCCATCCTCTCCATTTCTCACCTCTCTCCATTTCAGGCAGTTGGGTTTGTGATCAGCAGTTCCCTTTTCTCGGTGCTATCACCTCAGTAGTGTAGGATTTCTTTATTTTCATGCTCTCTCTCTCCTTGGTCCCTTGGAATTGTTAGATTAGGAGTAGATAGTCGCATTTCCTTCCTTAGAAGTAGTTTAGTGCTAGGATTAGGAAGAGGAACCAACCTTCTCTGGAGGATCATTCCCATTTACAAGTCCCACAACTTGGGGAATGATCCAATGTTATGCAAATCACACCAAATGACCCTGCCTTAGAAAAACAAATCCATAACACATTTGGGGGTGCTGTGATTTCACACTAACATAGTCTTCCCATATAATGGTATGTATGGTGTGTTTATATAGGGATCTCCTGTTGGAATTTCAACACTAATGACCTGACATGCTAACTAGTACCTCACGAGATGAGAGGGAAAACTAAAAAGACAGACCTCAAAATTGTCAAAAATAAAACCAAATAAAAAGAGGACAAGGGTTCCCATGATGGATAGGGGTTCCTAGTACTACCGTCCAACCTTGGGTATTACTATCCAAAGACCAGTTATGAAAGATGAGTGAGAACTTACATAAAGGGATCCTTGAGACCTGACCAAAACTATATGCATGAGTAAAAAGTGTGCAAGAAAAACAATAATAAATACCAACAAGAAAAATGGATGGATTGTCAAATGGGTCATCACTGAATACTTTTCTTATACAAGATCCATAAATTCAACATCATTCTTGGCGATATAATAATAGTAGTAAGTGTGTGATTTTATGTCTATAAGAATCATCCAAGTAAGGAGAAGGATTAGAGTTCGAGATAAATGGAATCGTTAGTGCAAAAATTTCCTAATGATGTTATTTTCCTCAAAAATAAATTAGCTCAAACTTCTATGTATAAGGATTTCCATAGAAATAATTTATCAAAAAAAAGAAGAATTTTTCATCCACCTCAAAGGCTTACTCTTGAGTCCCCTCCCATGAATGCAACATGTAAGACTAGATCAAATGAAGAAAATGAAGAAGAAGCATCTTCAGAAGTGAAAAAGAAGAAGGTGTGCTACTGATCAAGGAAACTAAATCCACAGAGTTTGGTTTCTTTAAATATGTCTCCTATTTAGAGGATGAATATGAAGACTCCATGGTGGATATGAACAACCATTCTTGTGATATATTCTCTCGATCAAAAAATATCGAGAAGGAGAAATATTTTAAGCATATAGATAAAGAGAAGGAATATCCTCAACCGGTGACTCTATTTCTTGAGAAAATAGTAAAAAAGAGAGGGTCTCCCCTTCCTCCATATTTTGAGTCAGCCAAGAAGAATCCTAAAGCTATGTCTCCTCAAAAGACTTCCTCCAGGTACTTGGTAAGTCAAATTCTTCTACAAATGATGTTTATACTTCTATAAAATATAATAATGATGATAAATCAACAAGTATTTCATATAAATCAAACCAAACTGATGTTTCAAATGCTTTTGAAAACTCGTCTTCAAAATTTGATATCATTAACCATGTGAAAAAAACCAAGGTCTAGATCTCATAGTCTAAGTACTTGCAAACCCACCCTAAGCAATTTAAGATTTTTTTAAAAATCATTAAGGGTGTATGTTAAAAATCCAAAATTTCATCCTCTTCAAAATAATTATCCACTTTAAAAGTTTTGCTTCCTACACCTAAGCATAGTACAAGAAAAAATCTCCTAGCCTCTACTCCTTTCTCCAATGGCAAGATTGATCCCTTTAATGTTTCCTTTTTGATTAATGGGTACTATCTGAATAACTGTATCATTCATTCCAGTGCCTCTGATAATTTCATGCCTGTCAAGGTTTCTCAAGCCCTTGATTTGAGTCTCTCTTTGGAATTTGGCCATTGTTACTCTATGGAGACCAAATAGGTTCCACTTGTTGAAAGTATTAAAGATGCCTTGATGTCCATTGTTGCCTATTTGGAAAAATGGGTGAAGGAAACAATTCTTGTGGATGACATGCCAGCTAAATATGGAATGTTTCTCAGTAAAAGCTTCTGCTGAAAAATGGGAGGAGAAATTCAAATGGATTTGTCTTCCAATCTAATACCAGTCAAGGTTGAGATGAAGAAATTCCTTCCAAAGCCCAAGATGAAGTACACCATGCAAAATTTAGATGATCCTAGAGCCAACATCCTCCTTCAAAATAGGGAGTTGGGAAAGGTTTCATATGAACAATCAGGGAAAGTTCCATATGAATAACGAGGAAACATTAACTACTTTATGAGTTCCAAAAGGAGTGAAGAACTTCCCATTCTAGAGGAAAATCTAGAAAAAATTACTGATGAAGTTTGGAATAAGGATTTTGATGGGAGTTATTCTATAACTGGCTTTAGAGCAAACATTTCCTTATTAGCATTCAAGTTGTAGCTCTTTAACACAAATAACACTATCAAATCTCTTATCCCTAATGGCTCATAATGATATCATGGTAGTTGCTTTAAAAGGTACTCCATTTTTTAATGTTGAAAATATTGCTACCCCAATAGAACCTATATGTGATGTTGCTAATGTATGTCTAGTCAACTCTATAACTAATGATGATTTAGTAGTTATACTTTTAGCCTCTTACCTAAAATAAAAAACATTGCAATGTTATAAAATTCTACGGCCTACTTCAATCCATTCATAGGATGATCATGAAGAAGCACTTTTCTGATAGTTTGAAGAAAAGGAATACAATATTTCACTGTTAGAAAAACTAACTATTAAGAGATCTTCCAATGAGCTTATGGAAAATTTGAACTTCAAATTTCAGAAGACTAGGGATAAGATTCCAACTCTTATGAGACCAACCCCTCAAGGTTTCTTCTTGTATTTTCCAAGATCTCTAAATTATGAAATTATATAATTATTAAATCTATGGGAGTTACAATATCACCCGATGCATATACAATAACCATTAGGAATGAAAATTGTTTGATTCTAGCCGATAAAATAACTCCTAGATTACGTACACCTCTATTTCTTGATCTACCTCAAATTATTTAGCCTTCTCTTTATTTAATCCAAAATCCAAAATTTCCACCATCTACCTCTAAATATTATTCCCCTCATGATCAATATGATAGTGATTACCTTAGATCCTTGATTAAAAAAATATATCTAATGAAATTGCCTCTCAAGAAGAACCAGGATCAAACATATAGAAATTACCCAAGCTTCAACAAAGGCCAATTTTCTAATCAAATGTATAATCAAGGTTATCAATAATAGAGATCTCTATATCCAAACTAGAGATATGGGAAAAATAGTCAAACAAGTAGTTTGTAAGGCAAAAGTCCAAATTTAACCTTGCAAACAATTTCTCCCACACAACCACTTTCTAATGTTATCACTAGCAAAGCCCTATTCCAATACAAAATAATATAATACAAGAAGATGATTGGCATTTTCCATACATCCAATCACATAATGAAATTACTTGTGCAAATGGTGTACAAGTTCAACCCCTCATGGTACAAAATTATTTCAATCAACAGGAACCATTAATAGAAGTGATAAATCCCAATTTGGAAATGGTGTAAGAAGCTTTCATGGAATCCAATCTCATGTTCTACAGTCCTTAAGAATTATGTGCAGTTAATCAAAACACAAACAACTCGAATAGACTGCAACTTCATGTCACAAATAACACAAGGTCAAAGAAGTGAAAATTAAGAATTTTTGATCCATCCCCTCTACTACATAGTACACCTATAAAATAAAAGTAATTTGTGTACTTAAGAATAATTACATAAGTATCCTCATCAATTGTCTCCATATCTCTAAAAAAGAACCCATGGTATAAAGGAATTCAACCATCAGAAACACCAATTCTACAAACCTAGTACATAATTACATGATAGATTGTGGTGTTAATACTTTTGTATAGCCCAAGAAAATAGTTGACATTTTAGGAATTAAATATAACCCAACTTATATTAAATTTAGAGGTCTATAATTAACCTTGAAAGATGTTTGACAGGGAAAGTAGACATAATGTGTACCTTTTCTCCAAACCCTAATTGCGATGCCAGTTTTTTTATTTGGCTCATGGAGGTAGCACGAACCTTTTCCACAGCTCTTCATAAGCTCTTACTTAGCACGGTGGCTTTATCCACAAGCCCAAATGGAAGGCTCTTGCTTGGCCCAATGGCACAGGGATGACCAAGTGCTTAGACATGGTTACTATGGTCATTCTTCCTCTCTTCTTTTTAGCTCCACTGGCAGTGATCATAGCACTGTGAAGAGCACTATTTTGGGTGAAGGCAGTGTTGTTGCTAATGGAACTCATGATCCATTAGCTCTTCCTCCCTCTAGTGGTGGTAATGACAGCAATTTAAATTTTTCCCCTTTGTTTGGAAACAAACCTACTTTGTAGCCTCGGTTTCCAAGACCCTCTCTACTACTAAATATGCTCCCTTGGTTTCCCTTGGGGCTTCGGTGTTAGAGGTTGAAGAGTTTTTTTTCCTTCAAGGGTTTGATATGCCAATTTAATGGACTTTGACCTAGTCTTCCACTCCTCCACTCATGGATCTCTTCAAAATTACGTCCTCTTGTTTCAGGTAGGATAGACATTTACCCCTATGCAAGGGTTTTTTTCTTGTATCTTTTATCTCTAGTGAGGATAGGGATATCATTTTCTAAAAGATTTGGGAAATACAGAATCATCACTTGCTGATGAAACCTTGGTTTGAAAATTTTAATCCCCTTACCGCCTATTTCAATTTTAATCCAGTTTGGATTCATTTACCCCATTTTTTGTTACAATTTTGGGGAGAGGAAATTTTAACTGCCATTGAAAATGATTTGTGTAAATTTTTATCCATCGATTCTAATACAAAATGTTATACTCACACTACTTTCACATGAATATTGATGGATATGGATACTTCACTTAATCTACCTGCTTTTATTGACCTCAAAGTGTTTGATAGGGTTTGGTCACATACCCTTGATTACGAATGGTTTCTCTTTAGATGTCAAAAAAAATTTAACCTAGGACATCTAGCTTCAGATTGTTGGATGGTAAATATGAAATCAAAAAATGAAAAGGTTTCTTAGTGGAAGGATTCTCACTAAAAAAATTTATTTATTGATGTGGAAACTAAGTCCACTACTGATACACATGTTAGTGTTGATAAGGTTTCCAATCCAAACTCTTAGGTTACTCCTTCAGTGGATGGTGTCAAAGCAATTATGGTGGATTAGGTGCTAACACATATTCCAGATGTTATTGTTGACTGCGCTAATACTAGTTTCACAACTAAAAATCCAAACGATGGAAATTTGGCTTTCTCTGAGATTCAACTTCCAACTCACTCAAAGGAAAATGTATATCCTAATAGGAGTGATTATTGGACAATAATTAAAAGAAAAAATAATTCTTTTTATATGCATCTAAGATCCCATGTAAGGGATTTTAATCTGGCTTCAACGATAGAAATGGGTGCTATAGTATTTTTGGTTTTCTTCTCATTGTTTTTATTCTCTTTTGTCCTTTTGGATTTCCTCTTTTGATGTTGGAGTTTTCCTCTCTGTAGTGATTTAATTGTCTTATCTAGCCTTGAGGGATTATTGTACAAGGGTGTGGGTCCTTTCAAAATCCCTAACTTTTACCAATTTCCAAAAAAATATAACCCAACTTCTAAGGGAGTCCTCCAACTTGATGGCTTACTTGTCAAAATATTAGGGGTTATAAAAGATCTTAAATCGAATATTCATTATTTACCTAGTTTAACCATCAATCAAGATGTATTAGTCATTTTCTTACCCCCTTTATTTTCCATCTTCTTATCATGAGTTTTCAATGCCAAAGTGGGTGGGTATTTCTATTATGATTGGTCTCACAGGCTCTTAAGAACCAAATATGGTATAATATTTACCATTAGAGATGATTTGATTTCCTCTTACCATGTTAAATCTTATGACCCTACTCCCCTCAATTCTAACTGTATAATTAAAAAAGAAGAAGAAAATGAATCAATGTCAATACAACAATCTACACTTCCTTGTTTAGTACATAATATTTTATTAGATGAATGGGCCAAAGATCATTATAAATTTGATTCTTGTGACACATATAAAGAAACTGGTTTGAGTACTTATTGCATACACGAAGAAGAATTTGTAGCCCCATGTCACATAGAGAAAAGATGATGATTCTAGTTTATGGAAGATGTTTTTTAATGGATCTAGAAGTAGAAATGGGGTTAGGGCAGGTGCAGTTCTAGTTTCTCCAGTTACCAATAAATTATTCCTTACCCATAGGTTGCATTTTACATTCTATATTAATATAGCAGAATATGAAGGCTTATTTCATAGATTGTTATTGGAAGAGAAAAGACATATTAAGGTCTTGCAAGAATTTAGAGACACTGAGCTTGTTATTAATCAGTTTAAAGAAAGGCGTACTACAAAAAATAAGATTATTAAATATTATAGACACATATTTTGGGATCTCATGGAAATGTTTGATGTTATCCACCTACAAGTGGTTCCAAGAAAGTTAAATGTAGAAGCATATCATATGCCAACTATTAGATCACAATTTTATCCATATGAAAACCTCATATAAGGTAATGAGAAACATATTAATATGGTAGTAAGGCCATCCTTTCCAAATAATGAGATCAGATGGTAGGTTTTTTATATCCATGAGAAAATTATCGACTTCATCTAAAGTGAAGTGAGTTTTCATTAGAATTGCAACCTGAATTGCAAAAAAGATATGGTGAGCAAATCATTTAGTTGAGTGCAAATAAATTTCCTAGAGGGCTATTCACACTTGATGATATTTTCATCCCTGATGGTGAATTCAAAGGGGAACATATGAACATTGAACCAAATGAAGAAGACTAATAATCCATCACCATTACACAAGGAAAAGAGTTATTACTAGGATGTAAGATTTTACATCCTTGTGATAGAAATTCAATGATATTTTTTCATGGAGCTATAAATATATTAGAGGGTTTGACCCAAATATTTCTCAACATGATTGAGATCTTGACCCTAATACTAAACCAAATAGAAAAAATAAAAAGCAATTCAATCCCAAAATAGAGCCCCTCACGAGAAAATAATTATCCAAACTCATAGAAGCAAGAATCATAGCCCCCATCAATTACTCCTCTTGGATTTCTAATTTGGTCCATGTTAGGAAGAAGAATGGATAAATCAAGCTATAGAGCCTCCTTAAAGGATCACTATCCTTTGTCCTCATGGAAAGTTTTCTACGAATAATAGTAGGAGCTGAAATATTGTATCTTTTAGATTGTTATTAAAGATTCGACCAAATCAGTGTCAAGGAGGAAGATCAACATAAGAAAAATTTCACAATCAAATGAGGAACATATGCCTATGAAAATATGTCATTTGGGTAAAGTAATACATGTGTTACTTTCTAAATATTCATGGATATTGCATTCAAGGGTTATATAAATAAGTTTATCCTTATTTATTTGCATGATATCATAATTTTCTCAAGATCATGTGAAGATCATATGAAACATCTTGTGAAATTATTTGAAATGTGTGGAGAGTTTGGAGTATTTCTCAACCCAAAGAAATATGCATTTTTGGTTTTGCAAAGAATATTTCTTGGTCATGTTGTCTCAAAATAAGGTATTAGTTTTAAACCAAAAAGGATCTCAATCATCATCTCTCTTTCATTGTCAGCTCATAAGAAAGCACTACAATATTTCCTTGGAAATATCAAAAAATTTAAGAAGTTCATTCCTAAATTTTTGGGATTTATCAATCCCATCAACTTGATGCCCAAGAAAGATACATATTTTAAATGAAACATGGAAGAAAAGGAAATATTTTTAAACATCAAATTGAAAAGAAGGTTTTCACCATCATGATATCTCTAAATAAATTCAAGAGTATGTTTTCCACTAATCATATCAAGGTCCTATTCTTGCACTCTAGTGTGAGAGACTTCATTATGGGAGAAAAAATAAAAGAGAAAAGAACTAGATGGGTGAAAAAACTTATGGAATATGATGTGACTATCAAATCCCAAAAATTTGTAAGAGGAAGAGCACTCTATGAGCAGTTAGCAATAGATGCTCAAAATTATCAAGAAACCTCTTTCGTCATGAATGAAGGGATTCGACAATGTGTTTAAACTCAAAAAGATAGAGGAAATTCAATCAATGGTCATAGTTGGATGGATGACATGATTATATTATTGTCTACTAGTGCATACCCTCTTGGCCTAACAAAAGTAAAAACAAGACAATTAAGGTTGTACAATTAATTCCTTATGCACTAATTAATGGAATTATCTTAAAAAGAATGTTGATGGAGTGTTGTTATGATGTATTGATGATGAGAAAATCAATAAATTATTGGAGGAGTTCCACAATGGTTTCTCCAATGGACACTTCTTTACTAAAACAACAACAATGAAAATCCTAAAACTAGGATACTTTTGGTCCTCTCTGTTTACAGATGCTCATCAATTGGTTAGAAAATGTAAAGAATGTGTTTTTTTTACTAGTCTAAAGAGGTTGGATGCCCTTCCACTTCACCAAATCCAAACAGATCAACCATTCTCCCAATGGGATCTTGATTTCATTGGCATGATTGATTCTCCATCAAGTGTTGGTCATAAGTGGGTTTTGACAGCAACTGGTCACTTTACTAGATGGACATAAGTTATGGCACTAAAGGAATCTACTGAATTAGTTATCCTTGATTTCATTGAAAATATTGTGACAAGATTTGACATTCCTCAAACCATCATTTCTGATAATGCAAAAGCTTTCTTAGGCTCAAATTATTTTGATTGGGCTCTTAGACTAGAAATTTACTTGAAAAACTTCTTCTAATTTTTACCTTCAGGGTAATGGTTTAGAAGAGTCTACTAATAAAAATTTGATCATAATTGTGAAGAGGAAAATGGATATAAACCATAGGAAGTGGCATACAAAAGTTAAAAATTCTCTTTGGGTTGATAAAATTGCAATGAAGAAGGTAAATAACACTTTTCCTTACAAACTTCTTGATGTGGGAGCATAACTTCTGAAGGCCATAACTTTTGATCCGACCGTTGGATAATTTTGAAATTTTCCAAGGTGTTGAATCTTGATTATTAATATGCCATGAAATTTTTTTTTAGAAACATTGGATGACATTTCAACATATTTTTCGAGGCCAAATTCCTTAATCTAGTGGTCTAAAATTGACTTCAAACGTTTTATTTATTTTGTCTAAAACCTAGATTTTTAATATTTTTTGTTATGTTTTATGTAGTAAGCCAAAAACTTTTGTACACCTTAATTTACCATGGCATATTTAGTAGAAAATTTTTGGGTCCCATCTGAGGTGTTTTAGAAATAGGTATTTTTTGGTATTTTAGGGTTTTCTAGAGATAATGGACAATAAAAGAAAGATTTAAGGTTGTAAAAGATTAGTGCGGATTTCATGAATGAAAAGAAAACTATTTTGAAGATTTTGGAGATTTACAAATCGTGTTTATGTGTGTTTTGAAGGCATTTCAACCTCTTACAGCTAGATCAACATCACTTCTCTATGGTAACGAAACTTGGCTACCTTTATCACTTGAATTTCCTTTGCTAGAACTTAGAATGGAAAAATTATTTGAACTTGAAGAATTAGATAATTTGGACATGATCAGATTAGAATAACATCTAAAGTCAGCCAAAAAGTTGTTTGATAAGAAGGTTAGAGCTCAAAATTTTGAATTGGGTGATCTGGTCTTTACATGAGACATGCATATATAGCTAAAATAGGGTGTCACTCTAAGTTTGATGCACTTTGGAGTGGGCCATACATCACCAATTCTTGCAGAGAGGCCAACTCATTTAATTTTTCTGAATTTGATAGAAATGCATTATAGATCCCATTCAATGGGATATATCTTCAACACTTCCATTAAGCTATTTCATTGCATCTCGTACATATTAGATTAGTTTTCAACTCCTCCAAGTGATTTTAGCACATTGTCTTATTGATAGTGTAGGTTTTTTTTCCTTAAGTGCTTTACATGGTATTCTTATTGCTTTTAGGATGTCATTTTGAGTTAGAGATGGTTCGTGGATGACTCAGAAGGATTTTTATTTCAGGAATAAAGGAAAAAGGTGGGGTCATTTGGTGGAAATCAATTTCAAATAGTTTCTAATCTCATTAAACTCAATTCTGAATAATTTTTATGACTCGAATGATCATTCAGACAAAAAAATTGTGCTAAGTCCAAGAAATTATCATGTGGATTAAGAGGACACATTTTTAAGTGTTAGATCAATTTTCATGTTTCAGGCTCAACTTCATGCCCAATGGATGCTCAAGGCCACTGATCTTTTCACTTAGCAAGAAGATGATCCCTAAATTTTACCAAAATGTTTTCTAAAATACAATCCACAACTATTTTAACAAATCAAAAATTAATTTTGGACTTAGACATTTTTTTTAAAGATTTGGCAAGCCTTTTCTATGTTTTTGGAGTTTTACATGTGCAAACTTGAAAAACGTTTCCCAAGCCCAAAGGACATCTCTTATCGAATTCAAAAAGTTATATATTGACATTTATAAGTTTGTAAATATGCAAACTACTTCCAAACCCCACCCACCCGATGGCATCTTTATAGGCATCTAAAGACAACACACAAAATCAGTCCACATGGACTATGAAAATCTACATTCTTCTCCACAAGCTCTGAAAACTCCCTCGTTGTGGGTCTCTACACGTTTCTTGCATTGAAGCATATTTGTATGACATCATAGTATATAAAAATCAATACCAACACCCAAATTTCAACATCAGCATGACACATGACATGATTTCAGGGCACAATGACATTTGTAATCAAAGGATTCAAACCAACAACCAATTAGTGTCTACCACATGACACAATATTAAGTGAAAAAGGGGACATATGACATAATTCTGATTCTTTCTCATGCAAATAAATCCCATTCTTTCTCATGCAAATAAATCCCATGGATTCCAGGCCCATGGAATGAGCATAAAACAAAGTGTAAAGAGATCACCTCTTAGTTTCCAAAATGAGTGATAACAAGTGATGAAGAATGGATTTTCTTTCCATAAGCCAATTAACAGAGTATGCAACAGTGTTTTTTTAATATTGGTAAATAGTTTTTTGAAAGGGACTATACCCTTGTGTACAAAAGGAGGCCTAAAATCCTGAATAAGAGAGAGGAGCAGAGAAGCTGTATCAAAGCACAAAAGTTACAGCAAAGAACACCGAAGCCTAGAAACAGCAACACAAACGAGACTTAACAGCAAAACAACGGCAACAAAACAGCAAGCCTACAGCCAAGAAGCAGTAGTAAAACTGGACTACTTCTTGGCCGCTTGATCAATACTCATCTTTACTTTTTTCCAAGCATGGTACATACCCAGCGTGGTCATATGAGCAGCATCCGTCTTATCGAGCTCCTCTCTGGTTCTTTTACTCTCTTTCTCATTGCCCCAAAGAGTCATCGGGACACCGCTGAGATGCGAAACACTTCTTGCATGACCTTCGATGAATTCCTCTATGGCCCTGAATGCTGCAATATTATACTCATGCCTAGTCTTCGTTTTCCCAAGGCGGGAGTCAAGGGAGGTCAGTTTTTTGTATATTTCATCAAGCTGGCTATTGCCAATGCTCCCTTCTCCCTCAATGCTTTTTTTGCCTTTTTGCTTAGCAAGATTTTTTACCTCATCCTTCAGCAATTTAAGCTCAGCCTCTAAGGCCTCCAATCTTCTAGAAGGGTTATCCGTTGGTGCCGCCTGGGGACTGGCACTACTAATGTTCAGCAGATCACGAGCAATGTCAACCAAAGGTTCATCCCCCTCAGCAGTAGACTCAAGGTTGAGTCTCCTAGAAGCCCTGGTGACACGCTTAGAAGTAGAGACAGTGTGGGTGGCAGGGGCAGCAGCAGGAGGAAAAGAAGGAGAAGCATGAGCAGCCTGCATGGGGGCATCAGCACCGGAGGCGGGGGCAGCAGCAGGGACAGCAGGGGAGACAGGACTGGCAGCAATGGATCCCAAAGCCAGGCCGGGAGAGGAAGGGAGACTGGGGAATTTAATAAGGCAGTGCTTGTGAATAAGCAGAATAAGCCCTTGGTGAAGGGGAACCGCCCGGGTATGCTTCTGGAACTCCAAAATGGAGCGCTCAAGAGAGTTTAACAGATAGTGGGGAAAGCAAACCAACCTACTCCTACGAAAGTGATTCAAAAAGACAAGGTGCTTGGCAGGGACAGTAACAAACCTGCCTTCCAAGGATATGTAGCGAATCATCATGCGGGTGACTTCATCATACGGAGAAGGAATTGAATTAACAAGCAGACCCGCGGTGTTGAATATAAGCTTCTCCTCCTCTTCCACAAATCTTCTCTCTTCAGCCTCTTTGATAACCCTCTTGTTGAAGAAGCGGTATCCTTCCAAGCTGAGGCCAGTCGCTTCGGCTATGAGTTCGTCATTAATAAGAATCTTCTGCCCTCCATAGTCGACCATCCTCTCATTCCAATCCTTGGCAAAGCGAACAGAGATGCTTTGATCATGCCCTTGCACTCTCTCCACAAAGTTGGTGAATCCGCCAATACTAAGAATGTTCCAGAGCTCAGTGTTATCTTTCCAGTCAGGGTCTGCACACGGCTCAATCTGGCAGGGAGGCCCTCCCATCTTCACAAGGATGTGCTGGTTACAACAATTTTCAAAATACCTTTGGGCGTTGAGAGTGATTCGTTTCTCGCTGTTGCGGGTCGCATAAAAATGGGAACTGTAGCTGTTGGTCCTCCCACGAACGGCTGTAGGATTGCCGATCTTAGTCTGCGTGAAGTCGCGCGTGAAAACCCTTATCCTGTCAGCTTTCACCTTGTAGTTATCTTCGGTTTTCGCGGAGCTTGGCAACCGAATATCAACAGCTATTGTACTTCCCGCGTGCGCTGTTTTTAAATTTAGACGGCTCCACTTGAAGTTCCTAAACAAAATCTTGCCATCATTTGGAGTAGATATCATATGCCACGCCAAATAAACTAAAACAGCACCTGTGGAAGAATTTATGGATTTCCTCCAAAGATTAAAGCATATCTTTAGAGATTGTTTGCGTGTGAAGGTCCGCATGTATGCTGTTGTGAAGCTGATTAGGGATACTATCATTATCCCAAATAGTGAAATTTATATTAATGCCATAATTGGCCATTGCATCGGCCAGCTTGTTACCTTCCCTGTAAGTATGTATGATTCTGATGCTGTTGAAGGTATGACTGATGCTTATGGACTCAGAGATAAAATCTTTGATATTCCAGCTAATTAATTTTTAACCAACTATTTATTAAGTTAATTTTGATCTATCTGATAAATCTTCTGTATATAAACTTTGTGCAGCTAAGAAGGGTGCATCCTTACCCCCCTTCAATCCACTCTTTGCGAGTAATCATACAATATTTAGTATGTTTAGGTTTACCTTTTTCTAGGTTGAGAGAACTATGTTTCCATCCTTTAATGTCTACCAATAAATTTAATTACTTAACTTTGTAAACTAGTATCTAAAATATATAAATTAAGGATACAGTGAACACACAATGCAATCACCTACTTGCATTACTTTGGCAAAAGTTTCCAGCCATGCATAAACAACTTATCCTATGACCACACATAAACCTTAGGGACATAGTATTCCACCAAAAAACAAATATATCGACACATTTATCTAGATCTTATTGTTTAAGAAGGTTGAAAATGTTAATAAGAAAGAGGTGTAAGACTCATCTAAGTCATTTTTAATGCTATAAGTGGGTATTAATATCTTATTCGAGTTATGGATTTCCTATTTGTTTCCCTTTAATGAAGTCAACTTTTTTTTGTATATAGGTTGCCCAAGTCAAGGCTAGTTTTTTTCATTATTCGTTTATCTATTTCCTATAGCAGCATGCATCCTTTACTGGAAAAAATTATAGTTGATGTCTCTAAACCTAGTTACAACTTACAGTTGTCCTAGAAAGAGGAAGATTCGTGATAAAGATGGAAAGCCCCCAAAATATCCTTAGTTTTCTAAGATAAATATATAATTTCAAAATATTTTTCAATTTCACTCAACCAATTTTTTAGCACCATCCTCTAAGGTAGTTCCATCAAATTTTGGTGGGATGATTCTTTTTATATCCCTAGCTAGTTCAATAATTATGTGATCTTTCTTATTTTCTCTCTCATTCTCATTGTCATGCCACTTAGGGTGTTCTTCCTCATGTTCCTCATGTTCTTTGTTTTCACCCCCAACTTGCTATTGCAAGATAGTAATCCAGTTGTGGGTGTCATGGAAAACAAGGAGGATCTCATACATTTTATCATTAGTTGAACATAAAATTTTGCTGAGCTAGTTACAACATTATTTTCACTCTTCTTTGAACCATTATATCCTATTGAAATAGGAATAAACTTAGTATTAGCAAAATGAACCCATTAAGTCTAAGAGATGGAACCTTTACACTCTAATACCAAAATGTAACACCTCATTTATTTTTCCCAAAATTGAATCATTTTCTTAATATATTTGTTTGCCACAAGCCAATCAATGGAGTATGTAATAGTGTTAACCTAATACAAACCAGTTAACAATTCTAAACAACTATTTATTAAGTTAATTTTAATCCATTAGATAACTCTTCCGTGTATAAACCTTGTGCAACTAAGAAGGGTGTATCCTTATCGCCCTTCAATCCACTCTATGTGAGAAATAATACAATATTTAGTATGTTTAGATTTACCTTTTTCTAGGTTGAGAGAACTATGTTTCCATCCTTAAATGTCTACCATGAAATTCAATTAATTAACTTTATACTTTGGTATCTAACATATATAAAGTAAGGATACAATGAATAGACAATACAATCAACTACTTACATTACATTGGCTAAATTTTCCAGCCGTTCATAAACATCTTATCTTGAAACCACACATAAGCCTTACGAACATAGTCTTCCACCTCCAAACAAATATCTCGACATTGTTATGTGGATATTTTTGTTTAAGAAGGTGAATATGTTAAGAAGGAAGAGGTGTGTTCATTAAAGGACCATCTTCGTAAATGAAAAGAATCACAACCCACTCAGGGTCTTTATTTAATAAGGAGAGAACACATAATGGGTTATCTCCATTATGTCCTCTTTCCTTTTTCCATAACTTCCCCTATTTAGCACTATACCTAGATGTTTGCGTGATGACGTGAGATTATATCCAATCTATGTTATAATAAAAATTTTCTATCCATAATCAAATTTCATTGTGTGGCAACTCCTATGAAACTTAAGTTATTTCATTATTTATATAATTTATAGTTGAAGGGACTTTTGTAAGACTCCTCTAAGTTGCTCATTATGTTCTAAGTGGGTCTTAATATCTTATTTGAGTTATGGACTAACTACTAGTTTCCCTTTAGTGAAGTTAACTTGTTTTCATTATAGGTTGTTTGATTCAAGGCTGGTTTTTTACATTATCTACTGGTTTATTTAATAAAGGAAAAGAATACCATTTGTTTGTGATGGTTGATTTATTATGTCTTGAAGAATAATGATTAACCCTAATCAATTTAAGTTAGCCATGCCCTTTTTATTTTCAGCTAGATGTTCATTAATCACATTTCCTATCATCATACCTTCATATTAGAAGTATAGATTATATTACCTTTTACGGCCACATACTTTTTACTCAACAATTAAATAATGATCAATACCATTATTCCCATGTTAAGCATCGTATCCAACAACATAAATTCTAATGTTCTTTCTTATATAATCATAAGATTAGTTTAAGTGAAGGATTAAATTATTTAATGTTATAATAACAAATTTACAGACCTTTGATGCACTTAACTAATTAGATCAACATCAGACGATACAAAGATACAACCATCACAATAGGGGCTTAAATAATATCTACCCTTATATACCATGTTTGATTAAAACCAATTATATTTAATCAAAACAAAGAGGTTCTAAATAAACATATAATCACTCATGGATGTGAAGCCAAATTCATTCATTATAAATGAAAAGAAATCCGTATTAGGATTATACGTTAGGGTCATACATCCATCATAAACAACTAAGTATACTTCACGAAATCATTTAATGCAAAATAAAGAACTTCTTGAGGTTATTCTTTTTACATATGACTGCAAGGTCGTAATCAAGTACAATAGTATTACATCAATCCAAAGTATTCACTTCATATCTTTTCCTATTTACCTTCACCAGGGAAATTTTTAAGGAACTTCTCTACAAAAAACTTATAGAAATCATGACGAATATACCTATAACTAGTTTCATGGTTCTAGAGAATGTCCATGTAACCTGTTTTGTTCTTTCAGTGAAAATAGTATAAATATAAAAAAATAGTTGGAAATCGATTTGCAAATCTCCTATAACTAGTTTGGTGAAAGCCCTCTGTCAAATTTGACTGTAATAAGGCCCAAAAATTTTCATTTCTTTTGCACACCACTCTGCCTTCCCTCATCGACACTGTGGACATGAAACTTTATTGAATCGGTTCATTTTGCGGGCTTGGAGTCCATGGAATGCCTTTTCCTTGATGAGGCTTGAAATCCTACCATGTGTCTACCTAATGGGAAGGGAAGGAGTGATAACTTTAATAATAAGGCAAAAATAACTTATATTTAATAATAACATAAATTATAACATATTATAAGTTATTAAATTATTAAATAATTGAATCCTTTTTTAATTTGAAATCTATAACATCTAAAAATAATTTCATAATTTAATAACTTATAACATATATTTCAAAAAAGAAACAAACTCTTTGTTATTCATGAATAAGATTTGTTAGACAATATAGAGTGATAAAAAAAATTGTAATTTTCTAAAGCCAGTTAAGGTTTCAATAATAATCACAAGATATTTATTACATACAAAACACATGTAAAATATGTGAATTTTTCATACCTCAAAAAAAAATGTGATTTAATATTACATACATTAATGTATCTCGAATATAAGAGTAATTGAGAGCATGGAGGAGTCCTTAAATAATCCAACCATCCATTGATTACACAATATAGAATTTGTTAACTTAGAGGAATAACAATTATGATTACTACCTTAACAATAATATGAATAAAAAATTTAGAGAAACAACTAATATTTAAGATCCCAATTTGTAAAATAAAACAAGGGCATTGAGAATAAGATCCCCAAATCGATTTAATGGAAAGAAAAAGCTTAAAAAATAATATTGCTATTATGAAAATAGAAGCACTCAACTAATTTATTGTTTAGTGATGATTCATCTTCTCCCTAGATTTTTTGAATGATTTATTTAAAGTGAAAGAAGATTTTTTTAACAGAGAAAATAGAAATTAAGCATGAGTTATCACCGTTAGAATTATTCATTTTTTTATTAATGGTAAATAGTTTTGAAGGGACTATACCCTGTTACAAAAGAGGCTCAACAACTAGATAAACATGATAAAGTAGAAAAAAAGGTTTTGAATCCATATGTTACAATAAGCCAGACAGTAGTCAAAAGAGAAACTACTAAAAAAAAGTAAGACATGGATAAAACTATAAATAAACAACATAAAAACAACAAACTATCATCAATAAAACAAAAACTTGATCACATCTAGCCTACTCATAAGATGTTATTTCTTCGAATCCCTATCTATTATTGATTTGATTATCTACATAGAGGTAGATAGCACCAGAGTGGTGACATGCATGAGGTCATTTACATCCAGCTATGAGATGATTTGGTTTCTTTCCTTTTTTGCACCTCAAATGTTGTCACAGACTCCACTCAGCATAGTGATGCTTTTGACCTGTTGATCAAGAAAATCACATATAGCTTTGAAGATGGCCATATTGTGATCTAGTCTATCCTTAGATTCCCCAAGTCTATTATCCAGGGAATTTAATTTCTTGTAAATTCCATTTGTTTGATCTGTCCCAATACCAACATCATCATTCAACTTTTTTTCCCCTTTTGCTTATTTAGCTTATGCAAATATTTTTTGATACTTTCCACCTCATTTTCCAATATTTCCATTATGTGGAGAATATTCTCCTTCTCTTGCTGAGTAACATTGTCTTTCCCTGCATTACTGATGTGTAATAAATTGTGGGCTATTTAAATATCCTTGCTTCTCCTAAGGACACGACCAGAGGAAGATGGGGTTACTTTAGAGAATGAAGGGATTTTAGTCTTGACATTTCTATGACTGGGAATGGTGGTTAGGTTAACAGTAGGAATATTGTGAATGGGAATGGGCAGGGTGCCAGGGGTAGCGGGAATGGTAGGAAATTTGATGAGGCAATGCTTGTGAAGGAGGAAGATAAGCCCCTGATGGAGGGGAATGGCCTTGATATGCTTTTGAAAGTCAAGAATGGAACACTCCATTGAATTTAGGAGATAGTATAGAAAGCATACAAAATTATTTCTCCTAAAACGATTTAGAAAGATTAAGTGTTTTGTGGGGACAATGATGTACCGACCTTCAAGGGAAATAAATATAACCATCATTCTAGTAATTTCATCAAAGGGTTCCAGTATCGAACTCACCTTAATGCTAGCCATAATGAAGAGGATTTCCTCCCTTGTTTCAACAAACTTCTTTGCTTCAGTATTTTTTTCCACCCTTTTGCTAAAAAACCTGGTTCCATCCAATGCTATACTCGTAACATTGGCAATAATTGCCAACACTTTTTTCCCTCCAAACTTAACCTTCCGCTCTTTCCAATTTGTAGAAAAATGCACTGATATGTTCTGGTCATGACCTTGGATTTTCTTGATAACGCTGGTGACACCCCCCATCTGAAGATAATTCCACATCTCAACGTTATCTTTCCATGTAGGATCATAGTTGGATTCTAACTGACATAAAGCTCCCCCCATTTTCCTACCTCTACGATTTTCCTGCTTGAAACCACCCGTAAATAAGCTATTTTTGTCTTTCCTAGACCAGTTTTTAACCATCCAATTGCAAGTTCGTGGAGCATGTGAATTTTGATGATTATAAATATAAGTACTCCTCTCACATGTGCTAACTTTCATTTCCAATAAATACCATGAAATCTCATTAGTGATTCTACATAAGATGTAAATGCTCATATTTATCCTTGGTAATAGAATTTTATACTTCAATAGGGGTGTTATTCTCATTATTCCAAGTGATGAAGTTATTATTGGTACCATAATTAGCTAAGGTGTCTGCCACCCTGTTTCTCTCTCTCTATATGTATGGCTAATTTTAATATTATTGAAGGTATGTCATATATTAATAGATTCTTGAATGAAATATTTAATAGTCCAACTTGGAGGATGTATCTGATTAAGATGATTTATAACATTCAAGGAATCACATTCAACAATAATGTTCTAAATGTTGCAATCTTTAGCAAGTCTTAGTCCCCATAAAGCTGATAAAACTTCAACATAGTGATTGGTATGATTTCCCATTCTGCTAATATAAGCATCAATTAAAAAGCCTTTGTGATCCTGAATTATTCCTCCACCAACAGCTGCCCTTGGGTTTTCCTTAGAGGCTCCATCAAAATTGATTTTATACCAAGAATTAGGAGGGATCCAATGTATTGAAGACCTTTCAATGGTTTGAGTTATCCATTTCTGAACATTTTCAACGTCAATATTCTAATTTGAAAGTACAATCTCTTCATCTTTAGGATATGTCTTGCTCTTGGGTGGTTTAAATCTTTCTATATTATCTTTAACTACATTACCAATTTTATTAAAGCTTGTCTTTCATGTCTATCTATTGTTTCTCAATATTATGTCATTATGTCTTTCTAAATCCTCCATATAATATGGGGCATAACTAATTTCCATAATCTCCTAACAATACAATTATTATGAGGAAGATCCCATTGTATCCAAGTTTGAAGAAATTCCTTTGGCACTGTCTAGCAAACATTGAACTTTGAGAAAGCATAACTCGTGATCTTTGAAGCGAACTCACAATGTAAAAGAAGGTTCTTGATGTCCTCAACCTCTTTTTTACATAGGCAACACATGTTTGGAATTATAAATCCTCTCTTGATTAAGTTGTCATTTATGAGTATTCTTTCTCTGAGAACAAGCCAAAAAAAAAAATTTACTTTGGGAGTTAGTTCAGGCATCTGAATCTCGATTCATTTGAAATCACAATGAATATTTTCAAAAAAGGAATTTTATCCTTATTTGACAGTCTATTATCCATCACATGAGTTATTCCAAACAAGCTCATCCTTGACATCAATTTGATTTAGAGGGATGTTATCCAGCTGCTCTTGAAGTGAGAGAATTATCAAAATTAGATCATTCATCTCCACCTTAATTTGCTTCCATATTTTTTTGTTACCCTCCATTTCAATGTATTCTTTGACTTTAGTTCCATACTTGTGTGCTAAAATATCTTTGACAGAACCCAGTTTATCATTTAAACTAAAGCTAGTCAAGTTATCACTCCAGAATTGAATATCCCTGCCATTTCCCACTTTCCATTTACATCCTTGTTTGATGAAATTCCTTGTTTGAATCAAATTATTCCAAAAAATAGATCCTTGAGGTAGATGATCATCATAAAGGAAAGAAGTCACTTTTTGCTAAGCTAGATATTTGGCCTTAATTAAATCAATCCAAGGTTGCTCCTCTGTAAGCATTCTCCAACCTAATTTTGTAATTAAAGCCATATTCATTTTTTTGATATCATTTATTCCTAGCCCACCTATTCTTTTAGGTGTACATACTTGATCCCATGCCACCAAGTGGTATTTGAATCTTTCCTCCATTCCCTTCCACAAAAAATGCTTATGAGTCCTTTCAATTTTGTCCCTTAAAACAACAGGAATGCTGTATAGAGACATAATGCAAATAGGTAAATTTTACAAAGTGCTTTTGATTAGAAGACATTTTCTAGTAGTGGATAGAATGGCCCCTTTCCAACCAGCCATTTTCTTTTGAAATATTTCAAGTAAACCATTCCAAACTGTAGTAGAATTTTTTTTAGTTCCAAGAGGAAGACCCATATATTTTGTGGGTAGAGAATTGATTTTGCATCCCAGAATTTGAGTAATTCTTTTTTGTCTTTCCAACAGAGTATTAAATAAGAAGATGTAAATCTTATCAAAATTTATCTCTTTCCCTGAGGCAACCTCATAAAATTTCATAATAGACTTGATAGCCTTAGCTTCAAGGATAGAGGCCATCAAAAGTAAAATTGTGTCATCCACAAATTATTGATGTGAAACTTTTTGGTTTGCAAAAGTAGGCCTAATTCCTTTTAAAATCCTATCATTAACATCTTTGGTAATGGATCTGATAAGACTATCAGCCATTAGAATGAAGAGTAAAGGGTATATAAGATCTCCCTGTCTTAATCCCCTATTGCCAGCAAATAATCCCACCACCTCACCATTAACCACCACTGAAAATCTAGCTATAGAAATGCAAGCCTTAATAATTATTCTGAATTTATTATGAAAACCAATTTAGCCAGAACTTTGTCAATAAAGTGTCAAGAGAATTTTCCAAAAGCCTTGTTCATATCAAGTTTCATTACCATACTAGCTTTTTTGTTATTCTCCGTTGAATGAATGATCTCATGCACCATGATCACCCCATCTTGAATTATACTCCCTTTTATAAATCCACTTTGTGGCTTTGAAATTATATTATCAAGAATAGATGGGAGTCTTGTTGCAATAACCTTAGTAAAGATTCTATAAATAACATTAACTAGACTAATAGGGCGGAAGTCCTTAAAATATCTAGCATCCATTTTTTTAGGAGCAAACACAATGTGGGTGTTATTTAGCTCTTTTAGGAGATCAACTGTTCTATAGAACTCATTCATTGCCCTTAATAAATCATCTGAGCATATTTCCCAAAAAATTCTGAAAAAAAATTAGCAGAAAATCCATCATGACCTGGTGCCTTATCCCCTTCAAGAGAAAATACAACTTTTTGTAGCTCCTCCAAAGTAGCTATTTTAGAAATACTTTTTAATCTTTGCTCATCTATTCTGTCATTCGGAATGGCCTCTAAAAGAAAAGAGACAACCTCTTCATTATCTACACTATTCTCCTTGAGCAAATTTTCATAAAATCTGAGAGCTTCAACCTTTATATCCTAAGGATCTTTGATGACAATACCATTTCCTTTTGAAATTTCTGTTATCTTATTGCAAGCTCTATGTTTCATAGTGGTCATGTATGAAAGAAATTTGTGTTATAACTATTCATTTAATAGCTAATTGATTAAAATGAATTCATTATCTATATAAATTAACATGCCATTTAATATTTATATGATAAGTGATTTGCTAGTTGGCCCTTCTAATGGAAAATTAACATAAGTGACCTCATTTCGATATTGACATGAAGTTTTAAATTTTAAATTTCTTTTGAAGTGTAAATTTTTAAGCACCCTTCTTAGACAAGTTGAAATACATTTGAAGGGCATTGAAAACTTCAAATTTGATCCTTGCACCTCATATATTTGTTGAAACCTATAATTCAAGAAGTATAAGTTTATTGATTTTTTTTTATAAATATAATAGAACACTACACATTTGTTTGAATAGGGTAAAGTGGGGGTTTTTAAAGGACCCTCATCCTTTTACAAAAAGTATCATCCGACTAGATATAACATAAACATTACATATCAGTACATAGGCACACCAAAAAAGATATAACTAGATATAACATAAATATTACATATCATAATAGATTTTTTAGTTTTTGTACCACTTTCCTAGTTGCACCAATATCGATCTTTTCCACTGGAGTTTTAGCCAGGGTTAGTATCTTAACACATTATTTATCAATGATAGCTCTGGTGTTGTCTATATAGTCTTTCCAGGTTTTAAGCACTTCAAAAGCTTTTTGTAGCTTCGCAAGGATGGAAGACACCAATTTGACTTGACTGTCCATCTTAGGGGTTGCCGCCAGGGGTTCATTATCATCCATTTCCTTATCCACATCGTTTGTAGCACAATATGGAGAATCCATAGGTTCTAGGTCAGGGGATTTTGGATAAAGAATAGAGAGTTCCAGAAATTCTTTGGGAATTAGTTGATCAGACAGGGAATCCGATTGGATCGCTATAGGAGATGTTTTGGGAGAATGATGGGGAACATGGGAAGTAATCGACTGTTTAGGAGAGGGGAGTGGAAGTACCATCAGAAGGAGAACTCGAAGCAAAGAAGGTGAAGGATTTCCAAACAATAACCACATCCGAGTCTATATCAGAAGAAATATTGATGTCTATCATGTATTCTTTGCTCTATACTGGTTCGATGTATGAAATTTTTCCACCCATGATTTTGAAAAACACAATAAGTGTCAAAACATGACCATGGGCCTTGAATTTATAATTTTTGAGCGAGTTCTTCAATTGGAACTTTACACCATACACGTGTCCTCTGAATAGGGGTATGATATTTAATATTAAATGTAAATCTTGTCAACAAATTTGCTTTTAAACTGGCATCACTATTGCACATGCCTCTACCTTTTATACATTGAATCAATAATAACTTATTAATAAATATATTCCATAACCAATAATGAATAAATAAAACCAAACCTGAAATTTTAATTTGTCTCACCTAAATCTAGAAGGTTCACGAATCATTAAATGCCCACACCGGTGACCCAAAAATTTATTGAATTGGTTCATTCTGTAGGCTTAGAGTCCGCGGAATGCTTTTCCTTAAGGAGGACTAGAATCCTACCATGTGGTTCTCTGATAAATAGAATTTAAATAATTTAGAATCTTTACAAATTTCATTTAGTGGATAAATTCAAATGTCCATTGACAATTGAAAATATTTAAATTTAAATTTTATTTCTGGAAGGCATACTACAACAAAAGCTAGAATAGCATAGAATATACAGTGATCACATGGTGATTTAATATAAAAATATACATTGGGATTAGAAATTCCTTGGTGATTCACATGGGATAGATTATTGTTTGTGTAATTTCAGGCAAAACGAGGGTACTACCTTTGCTGTAAAACTTGCCAAAATCAAATTCCCAAAATTCTACTATTCGCCAAATGATGTAGGAGCATCCTAATTAGTTAAAAAAAAAAAAACTATGTTTTATTTTGTGTTATCTTGTTGTTCAATTTGTCATGTAAGAGGGATGAAGGTTGTTTTCCTCATTTCCCTCCACTTTTCTATTTGAATCAAATGGGGTGAGGATGTAAAACAGCTCCATGAGCTAAATAAGGCCCGATTTGGTTTTTGGGCTAAATTAGGGATTTTTTCAATAGGATAGAAGTGAATAAAATAGGAGGGAAAGTTTATCTCCTTGTTTTTTGGAGCTTTGCTAAGTTGAGAAAGTCAAGTCCAAGTAGGGAAAATGGAGAAAAAATAGTGAAAACTAGTGGCTATTCTGAATTTAGAGGTTTGTTTGAGGAAATCATGGAGGGTGTTCGAAGGGGAAGGAAGAAAAATTCGTGGAGGAAGATGAAAAAGGGGTTGAGATGAAAAATAAAACAGTTTTTGTGTTTCGAAGAGTGAAAAATGAATGTTTTTAACAAAATTGCATGTTTTTGTATTAAAGACCTATTTCCTTTCTCCAAGGCCGAGGCTTGAGATTTGACAGAGCTCGTGGAAAGCCACCAAGATCGACTGTGATGATAGCAAGAGGTTAGAGGAGCCAAGGCATGATCCTACAAATTTTTTTTTGGGTTTTGAAACCCCTCCACACGTTCATACAATGTGAATTTGGGTATAAAAACGTGCGTTTAGGGCTCACTAGATCTCAAGCCACAAGCTGAGAGGGATCCCAAAAATTACATGACAGAATTTTCATGTGGAAGCGACCCTACCCCTATAATTTTAGGTCTTGAAACCACCTAGAACCCTTCCAACCGTGAAATCTCCTTGTGCAGGCCGTGTTGCAGGATTTTAGTTATAAAATCTCAAATTTTCTCATTTTTTGTTACTTGTCAAGTCCCACCAACTGTACGAGAAAGTTTAAAACACCTCCCCTGCCCTGTTGGATGAATTTTCTAGAAGTTTAGAGTGAGTGGAGTGATTTTTCAAGTTTTTGACCTATTTAGGCTTGAAAAAAAAAACAACAATTTCCCTTAGGACAGCCAAATAGGGGTAAACGTTCCAAAAGAACTCCTATCAATTCTGAAGCATGGTCAGTATAACCCAAATGGGTACCCAAAACCATAATTTTTCCTCTCTGGTTGGGAGTGTAGCAACATGTAGCATTGAATTTTCAAGTTTTCAGAGCTACAAACAAACCTCCCAAGCCTTCAAGGGGTAGTCTTGTTCTAGATGGTGTCTTACTATTTTGAAGGTTGGGATGGACTTTCCCTATCTTGAATAAGGGTTCCTAGAGTGTGTGTGAGTGTGACTAGGATAGGGAAGTCAGTTTAACATTTTGTGTGATTAGGTGTTGGTTAAGGTGTGTAAGAGTTTATCAAAGAGCAATCCCCAACGAGGATCTTGTATTGATGCCAAGAGAATGCAACCAGAGGAAGGAGAGAAGTATTGATTGAACCAAGGTAGTCACCATTTCCAATCAAGTCACTCATCATTTTTGGTATCAGAGCTAGTGGATTGTGCACAATCTAAAGATCTTGAGCAGAAAAGAAAGGACAAGAAGAGACAGAAAAAGATGCCACCCAGGAGAGCAATTCAAGTAGCCTAAGCAGCCCAATTAGCATTGGATGAAGACATGAGGAACCTGATAGCTAGGTTAAGGGACCTAGAAGAGGCACAATGAAGAGGAATAGAGATGGTAGAAGTGAATGACGGTGAGTAAGAGCCACCAAAGGAGGAGCTGACTGCAGAGGTGGAGGAAGAGACACCTGAAGAGAGATTGGTTAGGGCCATCATGAAGGTGAACACAAAACCCAAAGATGGAGGTTCCCATGTACAAGGGAAACTTGAATGTGGAAGAATTGATTGATTGGATCAAATCACTGGATAAGTACTTTGATTTTGAAGGTATAGTGGAAGATGACAAAAAAGTGAAATTTTCCATGACCAGATTGCATAAGCATGCAGCCCTGTGGTGGGATGGAGTGCAAGAAGAAAGGAGAAGGAGAGGTAAAGAAAAATTCAAGAGCTGGGATAGAATGGTAGCCAAGATTAAGGGAAAATTCATTCCTAGAGATTATGAGGTGAACTTGTTTAAGAATCTACAAAATTTGAGGCAAAAGGAGTTGTCTGTGAAAGAATATACTGAAGAATTCTACAGGCTAACAATCAGATCATGTCACATAGAATAATATTTGGAAAAAGTAGCTAGATACATCAATGGACTGAGATTCCACATCCAGGATGAGATCATCCTTCTCACTCCCAAGACTATTGAGGAGGCCTACCATATTTCTCTAAAAGTAGAGGAGTAAATAACCAGAGGAGAAAAACATTGTCGCAAGAGGAAGGGGCAGATCATTTAGAGGAATAGGTGCTCCGAGTGATAGAAGATAGCTAAAAACAAGTGCTGAAGAGGGGAGAAGCTCCAATAGCACACAGAACACAAGGGGTGGTTCACCATCCAGAGGAAGGATACCCTATCAAGGTTATCAAAGAGGTAGGGGCAGATTCTTGGGTAAGTGTTTTAGGTGAAACAAGTATGCTGGTCATAGATCGTATGAGTGTCCAGAGAACCCTCAAAACAGCCATGTGAAGAATATGTATATTGATTCAAATGAAGAGCAAGGTGGAGAGCTAGATGTAGCACCTAAAATAGAGAACATCCCGGAAGATGGTGAGTCTCTTCTCATGAAGAGAGTGCTGCTGAAACCCAACAAGGAGGCAATGGAACCCCCTCAGAGAAAGAGTTTGTTTAGGACCAGATGCAAGAGAAAAGGGAAGTGCTGCAAGGTGGTGATTGATAGTGGGAGTACAGACAATCTTGTGTCTGTTGACATAGTAGAAAAGCTAGGCTTGAAAAGAGAGCCACACCCCACTCCATACAAAGTGTCCTGGCTGTAAAAAGGACATCAGCTGTTGGTAAATGAATAATGTAAGGTAGAATTTTAGATTGGAGCTTATAAAGAACAGGTCATGTGTGACATCATGCCCATGGATGTTTGCCATATCCTTCTAGAAAGACCTTGGCAGTTTGACAACAAAGCCATTCATGGTGGGAGGAAGAATACTTAAACCTTCAAGAAGGATGGAGTAGAGCATACACTCATACCTTTGAAGGAAGAGAATGATGCAGCTGAATTAGGTTCAAAAGTAATGATGGTAAGTGGCAAAGAATTTTTACAAAGCATGAAGAAGGAATAGGTAAGTTTTGCAGTCATTGGTAAATTGAAAAGTGTAGTCACTAACACTCAGTTGAGTGATTTACCTCTTAAAGTCCAGGAGATGCTGAATGAATATGTAGACATAGTGGTGGATGAGCTAGCAAATGAGTTTCCACCTGTGAGAAGTATCAACCATCACATAGATCTGATCCAGGAGCAAGTTTTCCAAACAAGGCAACCTACTGGATGACACCAAGGGAGAATGAGGAGATCAAGCAACAAGTTCAAGAGTTTTTAGACAAAGGATTGATAAGGGAGAGTTTGAGTCCATGTGTTATACCTACGGTGCTCAGTCCTAAGAAAGATGGAACATGGAGAATGTGTACAGACTCCAGAACCATCAATAAGATCACCATAAGGTATAGGTTTCTTTTTCCCAGGATAGATGATTTAGTTGATTGTTTGAGTGGATCAATTTACTTCTCTAAGATAGATATGAAGAGTGGATACCATCAGATAAGAATCAGAGAGGGAGATGAATGGAAGACAACATTCAAGACAAATGATGGTTTGTATGAGTGGCTGGTTATGCCCTTTGGTTTGACCAATGCTCCTAGTACCTTCATGAGACTGATGAATGAGGTGCTTAAAATTTTCATGGGTAAGTTTTTCATTGTGTATTTGGATGACATTTTGGTGTTTAGTCAGATTAGAGAAGAACATTTATTGCATTTGAGAATGGTACTAAATAATTTGCAGGAAGAGAAATTGTTGATCAATGTGAAAAAGTGCAGTTTTCTACAAACCGAGCTGGTGTATTTGGGGTTTTTCCTTTCAAAGGAAGGACTGAAAATGGATAAGGATAATATCAAAGCCATCCTTGAGTGGCCAACACCCAGGAGTGTGTTTGAAGTAAGAAGTTTCCATGGGTTAGCTAGTTTTTATAGGAAATTTATCAGAAATTTCAGTGGTATTGTAGCTCCCATGAAAGAAACTATAAAAGGTGATAAGAAACATTTTTAGTGGACTGAAACAGCAGATAGAGGATTCCAATTGCTGAAGAAGAAGGTAACAGAAGAGCCCATTTTATTTCTACCTGATTTTAATAAAAATTTTCAGGTGGAGTGTGATGCTAGTGGCCTAGCAATTGGGGCAGTTTTGAGTCAAGAAGGAAAACTAGTTGCTTTCTTTAGTGAAAAACTCAGTGAGGCAAAAAGGAAGTATTCATCCTATGATCAAGAATTATATGTAATAGTTCAGGAACTAAAAAAATGGAGACACTACCTGTTGCCTAAAGAATTTGTATTGATTACTGATAATTATGCCTTGCAGTTTATTAGTAATCAGCCTAAATTGAATCAAAGACATGTCAAATGGGTGGAGTACTTGAAAAAATATACTTTCAGCATTAAACAAAAGAAAGGATAGGCCAACAAAGTAGCAAATGCTTTGAACAGGAGAGTGTTGGTTGTACAAGAGCTGCAGGTGAGTGTGATGGGTTTTGAGAACTTGAGAGAGCAATATGAAGAGGAGGATGATTTCAGCGAGGCTTACAAAGCCTGTAAGCAACCCACAGTGATGGATAGAAGTACATGGATGGACTATATGTTGAAAGAAGGATTTTTGTTCAAGGGCAGCCAGCTATGCATTCCTAAAGGTTCAATGAGGGAGAACCTGATCTGAGAAAAACACAGTGGAAGTTTATCGGGACATTTTGGTCAAAACAAAACATTAGGCCAGCTGAGTGCACACTATTTTTGGCTAAGAATGAGTCAGGATGTGAAGAAATTTGTAGAGAGATGTAGGATATGCCAATACAGTAAAGGAACTAGCCAAAATGCTGGTTTGTATCAACCACTTCCTATTCCCAGCAGACCATGGGATTGTTTGAGCATGGACTTTATACTTGGATTGCCCAAGACTCTGAAGGGACATGACTCCATATTTGTAGTTGTTAACAGGTTTACTAAGATGGCACACTTCATTCCATGCACAAAAACTAGTGATGCTACCCACATAGCCAATTTGTTCTTTCAAGAGATAGTGAGATTACATGGATTTCCAAGGAGTATTGTATCAGACAGGGATACAAAGTTTGTTGGAAATTTTTGGAGAACACTTTGGAAGAAGTTGGGAACTTACCTGAGCTTTAGTTCAACCTACCATCCACAAATAGATGGGTAGACTGAAGTAGTCAACAGAAGCCTGGGAAACATCCTAAGAAGCTTGGTGAGCATGCACCCAAAACAGTGGGATCTAGCACTTGCATAGGTTGAATTTGCTTACAATGATTCACCCAACAGGAGTACAGGTATGAGTCCTTTCCAAATCATGTATGGGAAGCACCTAAGGGGGGTATATGAGCTGAGAGACTTGGGGAAAATGGAAGGTAGGAGTGTAGATGCAGAAGAATTTGCTAAGGAAATACAAGATATCCATGAACAGGTAAAGAAGAACCTTGAAGAAAATGACAACAAGTACAAGCAAAGAGCTGATCAGAGGAGGAGGGAAGTCATTTTTGAGTTTGGTGATGAAGTACTTGCACACTTGAGGAAAGAGAGATTTCCCAGCAAAGAGTATAACAAGCTGAAGGTCAAAAAAATTGGTCCCTGTAAAATACTCAAAAAAATTCCAACAATGCTTATTTATTGAAACTCCCTGAAGGCATTGGGATTTCTCCAATCTTCAATGTTGTAGACCTATATGAGTACATAGGAGAAGAAGTGGAAGAGGAGTCTAAAATAGGATAGCAGAAAATAGATTGGCAGACACAGATGCCTAGAACCAAACTCAAGGAGATAGAGCAACTGCTGGACAAGAAGGTTATCAAGAAGACCAGGGAAAAAGAATACTACAAGTATCTGATCAAGTGGAGAGGTTTTCTAGCTGAGGATGCAACATGGATGACTGAAAGAGATCTGATCAAGTTGTGAGTTAAGATTGGGGACCTGCAAAAGACAAATCAGCCATGAAGAACATATTTTCTCTCTAGGGTAGAATGATGTAGGAGCATCCTAATTAGTTAAAAAAAAAAACTATTTTTTATTTTGTTTTATCTTGTTGTTCAATCTATCATGTAAGAGGGATGAAGGTTGTTTTCCTCATTTCCCACCACTTTTCTATTTGAATCAAATGGGGTGAGGGTGTAAAACAGCTCCATGAGCTAAATAAGGCCCAATTTGGTTTTCGGGCTAAATTAGGGATTTTTCAATAGGATAGAAGTGAATAAAATAGGGGGGCAAGTTTATTTCCTTGTTTTTTTGGAGCTTTGCTAAGTTGAGAAAGTCAAGTTCAAGTAGGGAAAATGGAGAAAAAATAGTAAAAAACTAGTGGCTATTATGAATTTAGAGGTTTGTTTGAGGAAATCATGGAGGGTATTCGAAGGGGAAAGAAGAAAAATTCATGAAAGAAGATGTAAAACATGGCTGAGATGAAAAATAAAACAGTTTTTGGTGTTTGGAAGAGTGAAAAATGAATGTTTTTAACAAAATTGCATGTTTTTGTATTAAAGACCTGTTTCCTTTCTCCAGGGTCGAGGCTTGAGATTTGACAGAGCTCGTGGAAAGCCACCAAGATCGACTGTGATGATAGCAGGAGGTTAGAGGAGCCAAGGCAGGATCCTACAATTTTTTTTTGGGTTTTGAAACCCCTCCACATGTTCATACAATGCGAATTTGGGTATAAAAACGTGGGTTTAGGGCTCACTGGATCTCAAGCCATGCATTGAGAGGGATACCAAAAATTACATGACACCATTTTCATGTGGAAACGAACCTACCCCTGTAGTTTCAGGTCTTGAAACCACCTAGAACCCTTCCAACCATGAAATCTCCTTGTGCAGGCCGTGTTGCAGGATTTTAGTTATAAAATCTCAAATTTTCTCATTTTTTGTTACTTGTCAATTCCCATCAACTGTATGAGCAAGTTTCAAACACCTCCCCTGCTCTTTTGGATGAAGTTTCCAGAATTTTAGAGTGAGTGGAGTGAGTTTTCAAATTTTTGACCTATCTAGGCTTGAAAAAAAAAACAGCAATTTCCCTTAGGATAGCCAAATAGGGGTAAACGTTCCAAAAGAACTCCTATCAATTCTGAAGCATGGTTAGTATAACCCAAATGGGTACCCAAAACCATAAGGTTTCCTCTCTGGTTGGGAGTGTAGCAATAGGTAGCATTGAATTTTCAAGTTTTCAGAGCTACAAACAAACCTCCCAAGCCTTCAAGGGGCAGTCTTGTTCCAGATGGTGTCTTACTATTATTGAAGGTTGGGATGGAATTTCCATGTCTTGAATAAGGGTTCCTAGAGTGTGTGTGAGTGTGAGCAGGATAGGGAATTCAGTTTAGCATTTGGTGTGATTATGTGTTGGTTAAGGTGTGTAAGAGTTTTTCAAAGAGAAATCCCCAATGAGGAGCTTATATTGATGCCAAGAGAATGCCACCAGAGGAAGGAGAGAAGTCTTGAGTGAACCAAGGTAGTCACCATTTCCAATCAAGTCACTCATCACCAAACTATGAATATTCACCGCTAATATTTTCCTCATCGGTAAATGAGGGAGATTTATCTAATGACTCCCTAGGTTTTTTAGTTGTGCAAAAAATATATCCAATAGGGTTGGTCTCATTTGTAGCTCCAAATCCTTGCTAGGATTTTTTTCTTTGAAGCAACGCTTTTGCTCTTTGTTTTCCTATTAGATCATGCTGAGATTTTTGAGAATTTCATTCATTTGCAGAGTTCTGTACATGTTTCTGTAGCACTTGGAAAGAATTTTTGCTTCTCTGTAAAGAAGTTTGGGAGATACCTGAGTTTGATCTCTTTGCTTGGCTCATGACCTGTTATAGCTTCTATCTTCACTCTGACATGTTATGGTATAAGTTGTAGCTTTCCTTGCTAAGATTTTTGTGTAGGTGAATTTATATTTCTTATTTTGTACATTGCTTGAAATTTGTTTCATCTAATTCCAGTACTTGCAAGATGATCTAATTTTTGAAAACTATCTTTATATGCAAAACTTGTAAAAAATTATACCTTATTTTAATTATTTATCTCTTGATGTAAGTCTCTTTCTTCTAAAATATTTGATCCTTGTAATCAACATTGCAAGATTAATGATGATGTCACGAGTTCCTTTAAGTTGTATCTATTTCTATCTCTTGATCAATATGAAATATTTCTCAATTTTGTACTTAAGATTAAGAAGCTAAAAACTATATTAGATTCTTTATATTCAGTTTTGTACTTTTCTTTGAATGATGATATTCTGTATCCAATGGTCTTATTGATTATGTTTTAAATGAGTTGTATATTCTAGAAATTAAATCACTTTAATGGTGACATGCTTGTCCTTCAAATTAAACTCTGGAATATGTTCTTGGATGTTTGGCATAATGCTTCATTATTTTACATTGTCATGAAAACACTTGCTTATCATATTCATATAGAATTAGTTTCAACTCTATAGATTTATCTGAAGTTCTTGAGATTACTTGATAAAACTATTTTTTATTTTGCTTCACTTGATTGATGTACTCCATTGATATTTGTAATTTGCACTTGCATGGGCAACTGAATAACCTTTGGAAATGAAAGTTGTAGTCTTTTTTATTATTGGTTCCTAGATGGTTAATACTTCTCTTTCTGTTACTTGATGAAGCATCCAAGCCCTATAACTTTATTGATCAATTATTTCATGGAGATGCACTTGCAGTAGTGCATACCTGACCTTTGATGAATCCTTAATTGTGCTAAGTAGCATTCTGCATAGACAATTATATTATTGTTTTATAGCTTTACTCCATTTCTACAATGATGCCGCTTCAATCTGAACTGAAACTCTTTTTACCCTTATCATAGACTGTAACTGTGCTTGATTGGTTTCATTAATATGTATTTTTCACCTTGATTTTGATTGTTTAAAATGTGTCATACAATAATTGAAAGATGTTTCTGTTCGTTTAAATACAAAAAATTTACTACTTCTTTTCATCTGTCACATATAACTGCACATTCAAGACAAACATTTAGAAAATAAATAGGCCTTCATCCTATCTTGTATTTCATGGTGACTTTCTTTCCTTCTTTTGTCTGTCATGATTCTTAGAATCACATGTACTTCTGCAATATAGTACTTTCACATTCTATATTAGTTTTGATTTACCTAATGCCTGTTGAATTCTAATGATTCAGTTGCATAAAACTGATAGCACAAGAATACAGATTGAAACCCTGAGCTCAATAATTAACAACCATCTCTCTCTGTTTTATGTACATTGATTGAATTAAATGAGGTAAAAGCTGAAGATGAAGGAGCTAGACTGGATGAAGACCAAGAGAAGACCCAAAGGAAATGATGGGTTTTATCTATATTCTTTTGGCTTTTAGCTTTGTGTACATGCATATTTTACTTAAATAGTCATAAGTTACATCCCATGGCTTGTGTGGAAACACTGAATTTGTATCTTTAAAGGTGATAAGAAACTTTTTTTCAGTGGACGAAGCAGAGTAGAGAAGGCGAGGATTCCATTGCTGAAGAAGAACGGTAACAGAGATCCATTTTAGTTCTACCTAATTTTAATAAATTGTTTCAGGTGGAGTGTGATGCTAGTGGCCTAGCAATTGGGGCAGTTTTGAGTCAAGAAGACAAACCAGTTGCTTTCTTCAGTGAAAAACTCAGTGAGGAAAAACGGAAGTATTCATCCTATGATCAAGAATTCTATGCAATAATTCAGGCACTAAAAAAATGGAGACACTACCTGTTGCCTAAAGAATTTGTGTTGTTTACTGATAATTATGCCTTGCATTTTATTAGTAATCAGCCTAAATTGAATCAAAGACATGTCAAATGGGTGGAGTACTTGCAAAACTATACTTTCAGCATTAAACACAAGAAAGGACATGCCAAAAAAGTAGCAGAGGCTTTGAGTAGGAGAGTGCTGGTTGTACAAGAGTTGCAGGTGAGTGTGATGGGTTTTGAGAACTTGAGAGAGCAATATGAAGAGGATGATGATTTCAGCAAGGCTTACAAAGCTTGTAAGAAACCCACAGTGATGGATAGAATTCCATGGATGGACTATATGTTGCAAGAAGGACTATTGTTGAAGGGCAGCCAGCTATGCATTCCTAAAGGTTCAATGAGGGAGAACCTGATCCGAGAAAAACATAGTGGAAGTTTATCGGGACATTTTGGTCAAAACAAAACATTAGCCCAGTTGAGTGCACACTATTTTTGGCCAAGAATGAATCAGGATGTGAATAAATTTGTAGAGAGATGTAGTATATGCCAATACAGTAAAGGAACTAGCCAAAATGCTGGTTTGTATCAGCCACTTCCTATTCCCAGCAGACCATGGGATTGTTTGAGCAAGGACTTTATACTTGGATTGCCCAGGACTCAGAAGGGACATGACTCCATCTTTGTAGTTTTTGACAAGTTTACTAAGATGGCACACTTTGTCGCATGCACAAAAAATAGTGAGGCTACCCACATAGCTAATTTGTTCTTTCAGGAGATAGTGAGATTGCATGGATTGCCAAGGAGTATTGTATCAGATAGGGATACAAAGTTTGTTGGAAATTTTTGGAGAACACTTTGGAAGAAGTTGGGAACTCACCTGAGCTTCAGTTCAGCCTACCATCCACAAATAGATGGGCAGAATGAAGTAGTCAATAGAAGTCTTGGAAACATCCTAAGAAGCTTAGTGAGCATGCACCCAAAACAGTGGGATCTAGCACTTGCATAGGATGAATTTGCTTACAATGATTCACCCAACAGGAGTACAGGCATGAGTGATTTCTAAATCATGTATGGGCAGCACCCAAGGGGTGTATATGAGCTGAGAGACTTGGGGAAAATGGAAGGTAGGAGTGCAGATGCAGAAGAATTTGCTAAGGCAATGCAAGATATCCATGAACAGGTAAAGAAGAACCTTGAAGAAAATGCCAACAAGTACAAGCAGAGAGCTGATCAGAGGAGGAAGAAAGTCAGTTTTGAGGTTGGTGATGAAGTACATGCACACTTGAGGAAAGAGAGATTTCCCAAGAAAGAGTATAACAAGCTGAAGGTCAAAAATATTGGTCCCTGTAAAATACTCAGAAAATTTTCCAACAATGCTTATGAATTGAAACTCCCTAAAGGCATTGGGATTTATCCAATCTTCAATGTTGCAGACCTGTATGAGTATAGAAAAGAAGAAGTGGAAGAGGAGTCTGAAATAGGACAGCAGAAAATAGATTGGCAGACATAGATGCCTAGAACCAAACCCAAGGAGATAGAGCAACTGCTGGACAAGAAGACTAGGGACAAAGAATACTACAAGTATCTGATCAAGTGGAGAGGTTTTCCAGCTGAGGATGCAACATGGATGACTGAAAGGGATCTTATCAAGCTGGGAGTCAAGATTTGGGACCTGCAAAAGACAAATCAGCCATGAAGAACATCTTTTCTCTCCAGGGTAGAATGATGCAGAAGCATCCTAATTAGTTAAAAATAAATAAACTATGTTTTATTTTGTTTTATCTTGTTGTTCAATTTGTCATGTAAGAGGGATGAAGGTTGTTTTCCTCATTTCCCTCCACTTTTCTATTTGAATCAAATGGGGTGAGGATGTAAAACAACTCCATGAGCTAAATAAGGCCCGATTTGGTTTTTGGGCTAAATTAGGGATTTTTTTCAATAGGATAGAAGTGAATAAAATAGGAGGGAAAGTTTCTCCTTGTTTTTTGGAGCTTTGCTAAGTTGAGAAAGTCAAGTCCAAGTAGGGGAAATGGAGAAAAAATAGTGAAAACTAGTGGCTATTTTGAATTTAGAGGTTTGTTTGAGGAAATCATGGAGGGTATTCAAAGGGGAAGGAAGAAAAAATCATGGAGGAAGATGTAAAACAGGGCTGAGATGAAAAATAAAATATTTTTTGTGTTTCGAAGAGTGAAAAATGAATTGTTTTTAACAAAATTGCATGTTTTTGTATTAAAGACCTGTTTCCTTTCTCCAAGGCCGAGGCTTGAGATTTGACAGAGCTCGTGGAAAGCCACCAAGCTCGAGTGTGATGATAGCAAGAGGTTGGAGGAGCCAAGGCAGGATCCTACAATTTTTTTGTGGCTTTGAAACCCCTCCACACGTGCATATAATACGAATTTGGGTATAAAAACGTGGGTTTAGGGCTCGCTATATCTTGAGCCATGCGCTGAGAGGGATACCAAAAATTACATGACACCATTTTCATGTGGAAATGAACCTACCCCTATAGTTTCAGGTCTTGAAACCACCTAGAACCCTTCCAACCGTGAAATCTCCTTGTGCAGGCCATGTTGCAAGATTTTAGTTATAAAATCTCAATTTTTCTCATTTTTTGTTACTTGTCAAGTCCCACCAACTGTATGAGCAAGTTGCAAACACCTCCCCTACCCTATTGGATGAAGTTTCCAGAATTTTAGAGTGAGTGGAGTGAGTTTTTCAGTTTTTGACCTATCTAGGCTTGAAAAAAAAAAACAGCAATTCCCCTTAGGACAGCCAAATAGGGGTAAACGTTCCAAAAGAACTCCTATCAATTTTGAAGCATGGTTAGTTTAACCCAAATGGGTACCCAAAACCATAAGGTTTCCTCACTAGTTGGGAGTGTAGCAACAGGTAGCATTGAATTTTCAAGTTTTCAGGGCTACAAACAAACCTCCCAAGCCTTCAAGGGGCAGTCTTGTTCCAGATGGTGCCTTACTATTTTTGAAGGTTGGGATGGACTTTCCCTATCTTAAATAAGGGTTCCCAGAGTGTGTGTGAGTGTGAGCAGGTTAGGGAAGTCAGTTTAGCATTTGGTGTGATTAGGTGTTGGTTAAGGTGTGTAAGAGTTTGTCAAAGAGCAATCCCCAACGAGGAGCTTGTATTGATGCCAAGAGAATGCCACTAGAGGAAGGAGAGAAATCTTGAGTGAACCAAGGTAGTCACCATTTCCAATCAAGTCACTCATCACCAAACTATGAATATTCACCGCTAATATTTTCCTCATCGGTAAATGAGGGAGATTTATCTAATGACTCCCTAGGTTTTTTAGTTGTGCAAAAAATATATCCAATAGGGTTGGTCTCATTTGTAGCTCCAAATCCTTGCTAGGATTTTTTTCTTTGAAGCAACGCTTTTGCTCTTTGTTTTCCTATTAGATCATGCTGAGATTTTTGAGAATTTCATTCATTTGCAGAGTTCTGTACATGTTTCTGTAGCACTTGGAAAGAATTTTTGCTTCTCTGTAAAGAAGTTTGGGAGATACCTGAGTTTGATCTCTTGCTTGGCTCATGACCTGTTATAGCTTCTATCTTCACTCTGACATGTTATGGTATAAGTTGTAGCTTCCCTTGCTAAGATTTTTGTGTAGGTGAATTTATATTTCTTATTTTGTACATTGCTTGAAATTTGTTTCATCTAATTCCAGTACTTGCAAGATGATCTAATTTTTGAAAACTATCTTTATATGCAAAACTTGTAAAAAATTATACCTTATTTTAATTATTTATCTCTTGATGTAAGTCTCTTTCTTCTAAAATATTTGATCCTTGTAATCAACATTGCAAGATTAATGATGATGTCACGAGTTCCTTTAAGTTGTATCTATTTCTATCTCTTGATCAATATGAAATATTCTCAATTTTGTACTTAAGATTAAGAAGCTAAAAACTATATTAGATTCTTTATATTCAGTTTTGTACTTTTCTTTGAATGATGATATTCTGTATCCAATGGTCTTATTGATTATGTTTTAAATGAGTTGTATATTCTAGAAATTAAATCACTTAATGGTGACATGCTTGTCCTTCAAATTAAACTCTGGAATATGTTCTTGGATGTTTGGCATAATGCTTCATTATTTTACATTGTCATGAAAACACTTGCTTATCATATTCATATAGAATTAGTTTCAACTCTATAGATTTATCTGAAGTTCTTGAGATTACTTGATAAAACTATTTTTTATTTTTGCTTCACTTGATTGATGTACTCCATTGATATTTGTAATTTGCACTTGCATGGGCAACTGAATAACCTTTGGAAATGAAAGTTGTAGTCTTTTTTATTATTGGTTCCTAGATGGTTAATACTTCTCTTTCTGTTACTTGATGAAGCATCCAAGCCCTATAACTTTATTGATCAATTATTTCATGGAGATGCACTTGCAGTAGTGCATACCTGACCTTTGATGATCCTTAATTGTGCTAAGTAGCATTCTGCATAGACAATTATATTATTGTTTTATAGCTTTACTCCATTTCTACAATGATGCCGCTTCAATCTGAACTGAAACTCTTTTTACCCTTATCATAGACTGTAACTGTGCTTGATTGGTTCATTAATATGTATTTTTCACCTTGATTTTGATTGTTTAAAATGTGTCATACAATAATTGAAAGATGTTTCTGTTCGTTTAAATACAAAAAATTTTACTTCTTTTCATCTGTCACATATAACTGCACATTCAAGACAAACATTTAGAAAATAAATAGGCCTTCATCCTATCTTGTATTTCATGGTGACTTTCTTTTCCTTCTTTTGTCTGTCATGATTCTTAGAATCACATGTACTTCTGCAATATAGTACTTTCACAATTCTATATTAGTTTTGATTTACCTAATGCCTGTTGAATTCTAATGATTCAGTTGCATAAAACTGATAGCACAAGAATACAGATTGAAACCCTGAGCTCAATAATTAACAACCATCTCTCTCTGTTTTATGTACATTGATGGAATTAAATGATGTAAAAGATGAAGATGAAGGAGCTAGAACTGGATGAAGACCAAGAGAAGACCCAAAGGAAATGATGGGTTTTATCTATATTCTTTTGCTTTTAGCTTTGTGTACATGCATATTTTACTTAAATAGTCATAAGTTACATCCCATGGCTTGTGTGGGAAACACTGAATTTGTATCTCTTTATGAATAAATGAAATTAAATTCTGCAATTGAGTTGTCTATTTCATTTGCATTTGATTACTGTAAATGATAATTGTGGAATGAACTAAACAACTCAAAACATAATTAATCTCATTCAAACATAAGTAAATAACAAGAATTAATGTACCTGTAACTGATAATGTACCTTTTCCAACTGCAAACATCAAATCTCTTTGTTGTTATGTAATGGAATATCCCACATGCGTTGTGATTTCCGTATTCATCAAGGATATGCATTAGTCCTTCGGGGATTCTATATTTTTGTGCTGAAGATGAACATGGAATGGCAACATATGTGAGGTGTCACTCTATGGAATGAACATATGGAATAGCAAAATTTATGGTGAATTTCTAATTGATCTTTTAGGAGTCACTCTATCAACCCAAAGTGTTGAATTTAACATCAAATACCAAGATATTTTGTTATCCTTGAGTGTTCTTCTGATGATCTTCAACGGTTTTTTATTATTACTTCTAGCTAATCCATTACCTTAGGGGTAATAGTTGGATGAAGCACCAAGATAAATTCCATGCTAAATAACCCAATCTGTTACTTTTGCACCAAGCAAAGCTAAGGTGATATATAAAATAAGCATGGCTAGAACAACAAATTTGTAAGCTATACCTTCATAAAATGATAAGATTGAAGTCTCATTAGTTTCTTTCAAGGATACTGCTTCAGTCCATTGAGTGAAATAATATGTGGCAATAAAGATCCACTTGTGTCCTTGAGATGAAGGAGGCTTTATCATGTCAATGAAGTCAATATCCCACAACATGAATGAATGATCCACTAAAATAGATTGCAAGGGAAACAAAGTTATTCTTTAGTTTCCAAAAAAGAATGGACACTTTTTGCACTTTTTAATCCATTTGAAACAATCCTTAAATATGCTTGTAGTGCCCACATTTTACACACACAATTACAACCGTAAAATATCAGGATAATTTTTTTTTGACTTACATTGCTCACTACACACAACACAGCAAGGGTTCCAAGTATAGAAACTTGAATCACATACGACAAATACATAATTCATCGACTCACATAAACACATGAAAACAACATAGGCATGTTGATGCCACACTTTTCCCAATGAATGGTTACTAGTAATGATCCAACCACAAGAAAAATGACTTCAGGAAAGGCGAACCCACAACACAACATTTCTTTAATTATATTTTAGTTATGATTAACACTCCAAGAACATTATTGCACAAGGATAAATTTATCGATTGGCCACCTACAAATTTCTAAATTCATTCTGCGGTTAAATTACCGTTCGACCCTTTTAAGTTGGCTTATTATTCTTTACAAATATTTCCATAACTTGCATACTTAATTGACATAATTCAAATGCGTATAAAATACTTAATTATCTTGTCCTTATGTTAAGAATATTCTTCTCATATATATATTTGATGTCTACCTTTTTACTCTTACAACTCAAGTGGATGTGACTTGGTTTCCATATAGAAATATTAGGTTTTAACAGAGATTTAGATGCGAGATAGCTTTTTTTTACCACAAACATTCCTCGATCATGGGTTAGTTATTTCCCTACCATACCTATTCTAATTTAATGACTTGTGGAATTCCATTTTGAGTTATATATGTATTTTGTTTTCTCAAAGGTTGTTCACACCAAGGAAATTCATATTTCTTGAAACAAAATAAATATTTAATTGAGATATAAGGTCTCCGAGAGTGACATTATTCCAAACCTCAATCTCATTTTTACTCTTATATACTTTATTTTCTACATCACGTTAGGATATTATTTTTAGCATTGTCTTGTAAAGGGAGTTACGAAATGTTTGTCTAACCTCTTGAAGACATATATGATTAAGAGACTTGAAGCTACACACAAACCCTAAGTTAACATCCAAATCAAATGAGGTTTAGATCAATTCCCAACTTCACCTAAGGGTCTACCCCTCTACTATATATGAGTTTTAAGCGAGAGGAAAAATCTATGCTAAACCACCTTTAAAAAGGACCAAGGTGTAATGTTGAGAGACACCAAGGTAACACATTTAGCTAAGCGGAGTTAAGGAGTTCAATAACAAGAGTTTAAGACCTAGAATAACAACTAAGTCACAACTCCATTTGTGCCGTCTAGATCCAACAGGGATTTCACTCTATGAAGAACTTTAATTTTAAATCTATCTTCGGATGACAAGGTAGCCAACTAGGCTACGAAGGAGGAGTAAGCTCTCCATACTCCAAGTGAAGTTTGATTGTCACTTCCTTCAGGACAGGTTTAAAAACTGTCACTTAAACCAAATTGTAGTGATCTAGATGGGTAGGAAGTTTTCTAAATCACCTCAGAATGAGGGGTGGAAGTTCATGTTTTAATGCAACGAGTTATTTTGACTTCGTGAGTTACGACACGACATTTCATTATTTTGCAACGAGTTGAAATAAACAATTAACTATATTATAATCCTATTATTTTAAAATTATATTAAGTTGCAAACAAAAAAATAAAATACGAGAGTTATGAAAGATGAGGGGAGGTGAACCATGTTTGGAGGAACGAAGTTGACTAAAAATGAGGGATTTGGTTCTACATCTTACTTGGCATTTTGTCGAATGACTCTTGAGCATAACAACCCAAACTCCATCACGGTGACTTGCTAACAATACGGAAGCCATACCAAAGTGATAAGAGGAATACACCCACAACACTACACACACTGTAGCTACCACCAACCTAATCCCAAAATGCAAAAGAATTCTGGGGGTCTATTTCAAAATCTTTAACAACTTGAGATTTTTGCTATTTGCCACCATGTGCTTTGAAACAGCATCAGTCCCAAGGGTGGATACAACCCATGTCCTTAATGTCTGAGCATTTAGCATTGTGACTACTATTGTAATTGTCTTTAATACCACAACAACTAATGTAGTTTCCAAGTTTAAACCATTAATACTCTGAGCTACATCAATTTGATCCACATTTTCCAGAAATCACAACTAACGACATTTTGCATGCTTTGTTGCCTTTGGATCTGTTTGAAGTGTAGTGTGCACAAAGAGTGGACCTAGGAAGCTTCCACCAATGCTTATTGATACAACATCTTTGAGCAGCTTCCCTGTTTGACCTACCCAATCACCACTCCAGACCCACGTAGAAAATTCATTAATTTTGTCAAGAACATTCCAGACATCATCCACTACATTCTTCCCATCACAGTTGATGACCGTATCCTTGGCAGCTCTTAGAGCAACATGGAGCACAACAATATTCTATGTACTCATTATATGCTCTCCATTGTGCATTCTGTAAATCTTCTCCTTTAGATGTGCTACCTTGGCAAGCTTAAAAAGCTTCTCCAATGTCTCTTAAGTTTCCCTTTGTCGTGAGTAATCCAATGTAAATCCATCATATTCTATTGTCATTGAGGTAACACAAGCTTCATCCACATTAAGTGTCACAAATGTGTCTTCTGGATATCTACGACATGATCCTCTAAACTCTCCATGCCTCAGTGCTCTGATGCAGATTGCCTCTCACCATTGAAAGGTTTTTCAGCTAAAGACGTGATTCATTTGAAAAATTACAGGGCTCCTTTTCCAATTCTGTACGTAGGCATACAATGTCACATCATCCACACCCTCCTTCTCTACATCCTCTACTTTATCTCCGTGCATAGTACTTTCCATGAACATATTTCAAGATTGATTGGACCTCTGACCATCGGCCTCTGAACATATTTTAAGCCTGATTCGTTCTTGTTTTGCTTCAGCTAACGCAAAGATATCTCTACGGCTAAAATACCTGCCATAAATCGAGAAGTGATACGACATAATAACGTTTGTGTCTAAAACTTGGGTAGATAGAATGTGTTTAGTAATGTCCATGGCTACATTCCAAAGGCAGTGGAGTATTGAAGCCAAATGTCGTACCACCTAACACCTATACATTCAAGCTCTCTCAACTGCAAACTCCATTATTCCACTTAGAGATTATGTCAACAAAATATTTACAGATCTATTTATTTGTTATGATTTGATGGGCGTCCATGCTCTTCCACACGCCTCCCTCCTGGAAAACCCTGCCACCTCAACCCACTACAATCATCCAACACACAACCTCCTTCATCAAAAATCTCCACCAACTCTCCTGCCTCCAATAATGCCCACCGCCACTCCATTAATCCCCTCAACTTTTTCAACGACTCATATTAAATTTCTTCCCCAAATCTTTCTCCCTCCCCTTTTTATAATTACATTTTATTTAAATTTGTGGTGGCACTAAATTGCAAGGCCAATAATAACTAGCTTTCATAATTTTAAGAGTTGTAGAATGCAATGAGAAATGACCTCCTATAGGTACTTCATGGAAATTTAGAGAGTAATTTTTACACATTATCGAAATCAACACACGAACAAAACCTCCATGGATATCTTTCTTAACAACACACCAACAATAAATGCATCGGTAACAAATGTAATTTGAAAAAGCCTTTTGTTGTTTCTTTTCTCATACCTTCCGGATAGGTGTCATGCTACAATAATTGATCAAATTAGTCATCCAACTTGATCATGGAACCGCTAGATGATTGGCAACCTTATTGAGTTTTGAATTTGTACTAAAAATTTCAGGTTGTGCTCGGTATGAATTGGGTCTATGCTGTAATAATCTGCAGCCTATTGTTCTGTTCAATATCAATCAATCAATGTTCACATAATCCCCTTACCTCATAATGTTTTGGCAACACTGTATCCATATCCATACTCATAAACTTTATAATCCAGCCTACTCATTTTTCTCATTTTAGTTTGTTGTTCATAGGAAGCTTTAACACTTAGATTTGAGATACTAGACATGAATCTTGTTATTTGAAAGCATGTAACTTGAAAATTTTCAATCAATCCTCTAACTACCTGCAAGTACATGTTTTTTCAAGGAAAAAAAAAAAAAGTGTACCTTTTGTCTTGTAGTTTGTAAACCTTGCCCAATAACTCAATGGGGTAATTCTAATATTCTCATCATTAAACCTAAGTTAATATTGTTGACATGGTTTTTCAGCTTCTACAAGTGCCATAAGTCCATTGTGAATCCTTATCAAAATTGGGATGTTCCAAGTAGGAGCGTGACTAGCTGATTTGATAGCTTCAAATCCTTTTCTCCTTTGCTAGTCCAAGATAAATTTTTTGTCTTTCTTTCCCATATAAGTTAATGGTTGACCAAGGATACAAAATCCTAAAACCAATCTTTTGACAAATGATTTTTTCCAAGAAACTTTGTAATGCCTTTTATGATGAGGTAGGGACACACTAAAATTTGCCAATTTTGGAAGGATCAATACTAAGGCCTTGCTTAGAAATAACATGTCAAGTAATTTACCTTCATGCACTAAAAAATGGACTTTGTGGGTTTCAATGTATTCTAAACTACTTCTAAGTTTCAAAGTCTACATTAAATTCCCCCCCCCCACGCATAAGATGATCTTCAGAATTCTTTGAAATATCGTAACATCAGCTAAATAAATAAATATGCATTTATTCAAAGGTTGTGAAAAACCCCATGTCCATTAACCTGAAATGTTTGGCAACTAACTAGAAGTCCCCAAAAGGCATTTTTTATAATCGTAAGTACCCTATTTTGTTGAAAGGTTATTTTCTATCTATCTTCAATATGCATAAGAATTTGATTGGTATCTACCCTAACCTCTAACGGGAGGCCTTGGGCTAAACCTGAACTATTCTTAATTTATCCATGTTGGATAGCGGGTAATGATCCTTCAAAGATGGCTCTACTAAGATCATAAAATCAACAACACACTAATTTTTTCTATTCTTTTTTCCGAACAGCATAATGTTGGGAACCCACTTTGAGTGCTTTATACGTGAAAAATAATTCCATATTCAATTAAATTTACATTATTTTCTCATTAATGGCTATATCTTTGGATTAATCGGCCTCTGTTTTTGCCAACAGTTTGAGTTTGGTTTAGATTCTATAGTATTTTTGTGCAAACTAGGCTCAAAACCTTAGATCTTGATATTTCCAATAAAACATCTATGAAATTTCTTTGCCTATACTAAAAAATACTTTTTTTCTACTACGGAACACTACCTTTCCAATTTTTAATGTTTTCCCATCATCTAAAATCCTCTTCATAGTTATCAATATGTGGTGGAGATACTTTCCTTGTCTTCATTTCTTAAATGGATCATTTGAATTGAATTATGTCCTCCAAAGTGACAAGTCTTGCGGAAATTTATTTGTCTTCAAGCTGTACATCTGTCACTGTATTGGTGTTATAATGATTTCTTGATACTACAAAAAGTTAGTTTCTTCTTCCTGTATAAATTTGTATACTTGTTCATATCTTTAAAAACTTGGTCATTTTTCTTTCCTTAATTATCGGGAATGAAGGTCTAATAAACCAACTTTATACTGGAGTTGTCTTTTTTTCATTTTCAATATTTCTATAGCACTTCAGCTAGTTCCAATTGTTGCAAGTCGTTTGCATATTTATTTTTAACTCTTGGTACTGGTTAATATTAATTTTGAAAACCATCCATCATTCTGAAACTTTAAAAATGCTTTGTAAGATTTCAACAATGAATTCCTTACAAACTTCTGTTTCTGAACTTGGGTTTATAACTAATTCGAATCCCCATATCTTTGCACCATGTTTGATTCTCTCTTTTGGCCCATTGTAATACCATGAACAATGCTTTCGGATTTCACGACTTACAATCATGAAAATTACAGACTTAGAGCTGAAAAATACCTTTGATTGAAGGGAAGTCAACATCATACCTGCACTGGTCCGGTTCTTGTTCTTAGCACCATCAAAATGAAGCTTCCCCATGCCTTCATTAGGTTTTTACTTTGGACAATAAGGAATAGTTGTATCTTCCTCATGAAGGCAGTAAAACACAAATAATCCTTCTTACACTTACTTGGTAAGGGATATTGAGTGTTCTTGAATTTTTGCACCCATAAAACCGTAGAGAACCATCTAATGCAAAAAATATGATTGTAAAACATCAAATATGGGCAACAGAAGTGTTGCCAACATTTGCAAATGAGGTTTCAATAATGGAATCTAGCTAGAGGTTTAATTCACGTAACTTGTTCATCGCCATGTAATGACGAACAACAATGACCAATCTGACAGAAAGGTAACATCTTATTTTTGTTATAAATATCTTAACAAGCAAGAGAAAAACAAGAGGTAGATTACAAAACTTATATATTTAAAAGTGAAACATGGACAAACATGCAATGCCTACCTCTAATTTTTGATGATACTAATTTGTGGTGGTTGTTGTCCTGTAATCAAGTTGCAATACACTCTTTTCGTTGGTTCATACTGCAGGCCCAATTTTTTGTTTAATTGCTGTAGGATGATGTGTTGCTTGAACCACTTCAATTATACAGTGTGAACAAATTGATCACCAATAGTAAGAGAAATATAAAAAGGTGGTTGGTGTTTGTTATTATCATGTTATTTCGTACTTTATGTAACCATTCACTTACAACTCTTTCATATGATCTTGATCAACTGTACTTGAAAAACCATATCCAAATGTTAGGCTTCTTTCTCTGTGTTTTGAAGAAAATATTCAATTTAGGAAAGCTCAGAGGAAGTAAATCTGTGTCCTAGAATACTTAATGGTATCCCATAAGGAAATTAATGCTATTAGCTTTTCCTAGCCTCAACAATTAAAAGAAGTTTACAACAGTTTTTTAGAGAAAGATTTAGCAAAAAAATGAATAGTTTCTACCAACTTTAGAAATATGGGGTAGAATAACACTGGGATCAGGTTGCAATTATTTACTACTTCTTTAGGAGCCAAATGCTTGCTATTTTTGAAGCTTAAAACATGGATGTTTGCCTATTTTGAGACCTATATTGTAATTTATTAGTAACTATAGCTAAAACAAGCCCTATTGTTTTCTTTATTCTAGAGTTATTCTCTGAGACTTAGTTATAACAGTTATAAAATCTTTCTCCAAAACGAACCAAGTTCTATTACTGGTTGAACTAAGCATCATGATTTCCAATATCCATTTGAAGCATGGATAATGTCTCAAATTACGGTGGGAAGCAAAAGAATTAGATTCAAAAAGGAATTTGGGAAATTAGTAATTAGATTGATGCTAAGGGAAAGTTGACACCACTCTTCTGAGGCCAGCATATTAACAGGTACAAGAGCATTAGATGAACTAGAAAACTTTGCGATTAAATTTCTTGTTATAAGGCGTTCCATATAGTTCTGATTTGCGTGGTTGTGGTTGCCTTTCTATGATAAGTGCTTGGTGATGCAGGTAGGCTAAGCCAATTATTTTCAATTGATGTTAGCTTGTTCCCCATTGTTTGTAAGTCTGTATATGTAGCATTGACTGTGCGTACAACACCACATTATATGAATTGGAAATGGGCATTGGAATAGGTGTGTGTTAAATCTGTGTAATAGGCCATAAAAGGCCTAGGAGCCAATTTCCTTGGTTGCATAAGGGTGGGTTTTATAGATCGTAATAACAGATATCATAAGCTTGTTAGAAGTGTAGTTTAGTAATGTCCATGGCCGACATTCCAAAGGTAGTCAAACATTGAAGCCAAATGTTGTACCACCTTCCACCTATACATTCAAGCTCTCTCAACTGTGAACTCCATTATTCTGCTCAAAGATTATGTCAACAAAATATTTACAAATACATTTATTTGTTATGATTTGATGGGTTTCCATGCTCTTCCACACACCTCCCTCCTGGAAAAACCTGACACACTCAACCCACTGAAATCATCCAACACGCAACCTCCTTCATCAACAATCTCCACCAACTCTCCTACCTCTAATAACGCCCACCGCCACTCCATAAGCCCCTCAACTTTTTTCAACCACTCATATTAAATTTCTTCCCCAAATCTTTTCTCCCTCCCCTTTTTTATAATTACATTTTATTTAAATTTGCGGTGGCACTACAATGCTAGGCCAATAATAACTAGCTTTCAAGTTGTAGAATGCACTAAGAAATGACCTCCTATAGGTCCTTCAAGAAATTTAGAGAGTAATTGTTGCACATTATCGAAATCAACACAATGCAACAAAACTCCATTGATATCTTTCTTGAACAACACACCAACAATAAATGCATAAGGTACAACTTGTAATTTATTTACCTTTTTTTTTTCTTGTCCATACCTTCCGGATAGGTGTAATGCCACAAGTAATTGATAAAATTAGTCATCCAACTTGATCATGGAACTGCTAGATTGAGTGCAACTTATTGATTTTGAGGCTGTAGTAAAATTTCAGGTTGCTGGTATGAAATTGCAGTATGTTGTAATGAATCTGCAGCCTATTATTTTTTCATATCATCAATCAAATGCTCACATAATCCCTTACCTCAGAATTTTTTTGCAAGATGGTATCAATATCATACTCCATAAACTTTGTAATCCAACCTGCTCATTTCTCATTTAATTCTTTGTTCAATAGGAATGCTTTAACACTTAGATGAGAGACTAGAACATGAATCTTGTTATTTGAAGGCATGTACTTGAAATTTTTCAATCCTCTAACTACTGCAAGTACATGTTTTTCAAGAAAATTGTACCTTGTCTTGTAGTCATGTAATCTTTTCCCAAAGAAATCAATGGGTTGTTCTATATTCTTATCATTAACCTAAGTTAATATGGCTAAAATGGTTTCAGCTTCTGCAAGTGCATACATTGTGAAGTCCTTATCAAAATTGGGATTTTCCAATGTAGGAGCTTGTGAAATAGCTGATTTGATAGCCTCAAATCCTTTTCTTCCTTTGTTAGTCCAAGATAAATTTTTGTCTTTCTTTAACATGAAAGTCAATGGTTTGACCAAGGCTACAAAATCTGAAACAAATATTTTGACAAAAATGATTTTTCCAAGAAAAATTTGTAATGCATTCTTATGATGAGGTAGGGACAATTGCAATATTGCATCAATTTTGGAAGGATCAATAACTAAGCCTTTCTTATAAATAACATGTCCAAGAAATTTACCTTCATGCACTGAAAAATGGACCTTTTGGGGTTCAATGAGATTCCAAACTACTTGTAAAGTTCAAAAGTCTACCTTAAATGCATAAGATGATCTTCAGAATTCTTTGAAAATATCGTAACATCATCTAAATAAATCAATATGAATTTCTTCAAGAGGTTTTGAAAAGCCATGTCCATTACACACTGAAATGTTGCACTAACATTAGAAAGTCCAAAAGGCATTCTTTTATAAGCGTAAGTACCCTATTTTGTAGTGAAGGTTATTTTCTATCTATCTTCATTATGCACAAGAATTTGATTGTATCTACCATAACCATCTAATAGGGATAGCCTATCTAAACCTGAAACTGTTCTTAAAATCTGATGCATATTGGGAAGTGGACGGTGATCTTTTACTCAAGATTTATTAAGGTCTCTCAAATCAACACAAAACCAAATCTCACCATTCTTTTTCTGAATAGGTACAAGGTTGGCAACCCAACTTGAGTGCTTGATGGGAAAAAAAAATTCTAAATTCAATTAATTTTTATATTTCTTTTCTCATTCATGGCTCTATCTTGGGATTAATAGGCCTGTATTTTTGCCTAAAATGTGTTGAATTTGGCATAATTCTATAGTATGTTGTGCTAAAATAGGATCAACGCCTTGAAGATCTTGATATTTCCAAGCAAAAACATGTTTGAATTCTTTGCATAAACTCATAACAGATTGTTTTTCAGGTAAGAAACATACCTTTCCAATGTGTAATTTCTTTTCATCATCAACTGCGATCTCTTCGTAATTATCTACATGTTTTGAGATCTTTCCTTTGTGTTTTCTTAGCTAATCATCAAAAATGAAAATATTTTCTAACAACAGTGACCAGTCCATGAGGAAATTTATTTATCTTCAGTTGTACCATCTGATCACCATATTGGTGCTGCAATTTTTCTTGATTAACTATAGAAAATTCAACTTCTTGTTGTAAAAATTTGTAGATTTGTTTGTCATCTTCGAAAACCTGCCAATTTTCTTCATTATCAGGCATTGAAGGTCTAATAACCAGCTTTAAATGGAGGCTGTATTTTTTCATTTTTAATTTTTTCCAAGCACTTCAAAACTAGCTCCAACTGTTTCAAGTATATCTGCGTGTTTATTTTCAGCTCTTGGGACTAATTGAATGTTAATAGCTTCAAAATCATCCATCAAGTCTAAAACTCTATGCTTGTAAGATTTCATCAATAAATTCTTACAAACATTATAATCTCTTCACTTGACTTATAACTAATTTAGAATCACCATAAACCTCTAACATGCTTGATTGCTCTCCTTCTGGCCCATTATGAGGCCATGAATCAATGCTTCATATTCAACAACATTAGAAGTACATGAAAATTTGTAGACTTAGAGTTGAAAAATACATTTGATTTGAAGAAAAATTGAGCATCATACCTATACATTGTCCTTTCCTTGTTCTTTTCTCCATTAAAATGATAGCTTCCCATATACCTTCATCATGTACTTTCTTGTTTGTACAATACAAGGGAATAGGTGTATTTTCTTCGTGACGACAATACACACCAATTAATCCTTCCTCTACCTCTTTGTAAGGATCATAAGCATATTTTTATTGAGTTATTTCATCCATAAACAAGTTAGAAACACCATCAAAAGTGCAAAATTTGTGTTATAACATCAAAATCAGTCTAATCTATGGCTGCATAATTTGCTGCAGCATTTGTAACATGAGGCTCAATGTGAAATCTAGCTAGAATTTTTTGAATTTATTGTAACCTTTCTTCTCCATGCCATCATAGTGAAGAACAAAAATGACCAATCTGAAGAAAGATAACCATCCTATTTTTGTATGTAAAATCTATTGACAAGCAGAGAGAAAAATAGGGTGGTAGATCCACAACAGTTACATCTTGAAAAATTGAAACATTGGAACAAGCATATAACATGCTACCTCCAAATTTTTGGTGATACCAACTGTGTTGATTGTTGTCTCGTCAAGATGTAATACGCTCTTTTCTATTGGTTCATATTACAGACCCAATTTTTTTGCAATTACTTTAGGTATAACTGTGATGCTTACACCACTATCAACCATATAATTGTGAGCAAAATGATCTCTGATAAAAAGAGAAAGTATAAAAAGGAGGTTGGTTTTTCTTATGTCATGTGAGCACTCAGTCATTTTTTCTACCATCCACTTAACCTCTTTCATATGATCTTGTTCAACTATACCAAGTAAAAGAAACGATAACCAGATCATACCAAGCCAAGAACATAGATGCTAATCAAACACCATGATTTATAAGATGAAAGCAATTCACAAGAATAAATTTACATAAAACCTGTTGCAAACAAATGAGCAGCAATATCATCAGATTATTATGGAAGCTCAATGAAATACAATGAGAATGGGCCTTTCTTATATATATGCAAGGAATAACAATCTAAGAACCACTTCAAGGTTGTAGATCAATCCATAAATCAAGGAAATAACTAGTCAAGACCATAGATTTATGAGAGAACTAGACATCAAATATCTAGTTAATACCATAGATCAAGGAAAGAAATATACCTAAAAACTAGATAATGCTAATATCTAAATAAGATTAAATAAATATCCACACACATAAGTGGGTGAGGATAAATACAATAAAGATAAATAATCTACCTAGGTGAACATTAGCTAAGGTAAATACCTAATCTAACACTAAGAACCATATCAACTTTCTGATTTTCTTTCTCTGCTAGTTTTGAAGAAATCTACAGCTTAGAAAGCTCGTGAGCAAGTAACTCTTGTTTTCCTAGAATAATCAAAGCATCCCATAAAGAAATAATGATATTATGCTTTTTCATAGCCTTAACAACATTAAATGAAGTTGTAACAGTTTTAGATTAAGATTTAGCAAAAATTTATTCTTCTTCTACAACTTTAGAAATCTGAGGTATGAATAATCGTCTAGGATCTGGTTGAAGTTATTTCTGCTACTCTTTAGGGGCTGAACTGCTTATTGTTTTAGGAGATGAAATAGGAATAATTGTTGTTTTATCGGTAATTGTAGGTAAAATAAGTCCTTTTTATTGTTTTTCTTCATCATCAAGTTATTTTCTAGAGACCTAGTTGTAAGAGCAATAAAATCTTCCTCTCCAAAACTAACCAACTTCTATTCACATGGTTTTTGAACCTAAGCATCATGATTTCCAGTATCCATTTGAAGCATGAATAATGTCTCAAATTATAGTTGGGAGGCAAGAATTAGATTCAAAAAGGAATTTGGGAAATTAGTAACTAGATGATGCTAATGGCAAGGTGGACACCACTCTTCTAAAGCCATATTAACTGGTATAAGAGCACTAGATGAACTAGAAACTTTGCGATCAAATTGTCTTTGTTTATAAGGCTTCCTATAGTTCTAATTTTGTTGGTATGGTTGCATATTCTACTGATAAGGTGCTTGGTAAGTCCTGCTAGGCTGTGCCAATTTATTTTCAATTGATGTTAGCTTCTTCCCCATTGTTTGCAAGGTACTGTATATGTCATGTGACTGTGCTACAACACCACATTCTATGATTGTAATGGGCATTGTAATAGGTGCTAAATCTGTTGTAATAGGCATAGAAGGCCTAGGAGCCAATTTCCTTGTTTGCATAAGGTGGTTTTAAGCTCTAATAACAATATCATAAGCTATTGGAAGTGTAGTTCCTCCCATGGACTGTATCATGGATGCAATATCACTATTTAAGCCTCTAAGATAGTATAAAAATACATGATCAGCTTGAGGCTTAATAGTGGCTGGAATTCTTTCCCATGTTTTGGAAAATTCAATAGTAAAACTAGCCATAAATTCATAGGGAACACACTTAATTGTGGAAAGTTGTTCTATAAGAGACAAATGATCAAAATTATCTTGAAACTGTTTGAATAACTGATTTCCCAATTCATCCTAAGTTTTTATAGTCCCTATTGATAAATTTCTATACCACTGCAAGGATTTTACTTTAAAAGAAGCAACTAAGTGTCTCAAGGATACATCTTCATGACTTATTTTATGGAATGCACAAAGGGATGCAATGTCTTTAATATGCTCAACAGGGGTTACTTTATTTTCACCAGTAAATGTAGGTAAACCTTTTAAGGCACCAACAAGTATATCATGATAAACTTAAATTATTAAAGGGATGCCATTATTGAAGGGAACAAAATTTCTGGGTGGTTGATGAGCCATTGGAATAACCAGGATATGAATAACAAGATTGACTTGAGGAGAAGGAGGGTTGACAAAACTAGGCCTATTATAGGGAAGGGTATTACCAAATCTTCTTCTTCTTGCATAATTTAAAGGCAAGGAAATAAAATTAATAGGGAGTCCTATTACCGATGATCTTGTAGTCACTTTAGGCATGGAACATGCCACAAAACTTGTCTGAAATCAACCTTACAGAGTCGCCAAATAATTTTCTTTGATTTTCAATAGATTTTCTACAGCTTTGTCCCTCCAAAAGGGTTGTTTATATGCTGCAAATCTGCTGTAAATTTGCTATAAATCTGATTCGTGGTCCCACCGGGTGTTCCAAAAACTGTTATCTCTCAGAAGTTCACCCTGGTTGAGGGATAACAACAAGTATTCTAAGCTTACTTTTCCCTCACTTCTTTAAATACAATGGAAACACCTTAGGGTTGTGGGTATCCCTATATTATGGTGAGTCTCTGGGATTACAAGGCCGGTTCCTTATTGATGTATCCTAAATCTATTTTTTTTGGGTTTTAAGGGTAAAATATAGCTGTAACTGAAATTTAAATGAGGTGATACACCAAAATTGATGAGGGATTTGACTAAGAAACACACACAATATACCGATAAAATATTAATGAAGCATGATCCAATGGGTTTCAAATTGATCCTAAGGTAAGCACTTATGTGTTGAGGGATAAATCCCAACAACACAACAACTAACATGCACATTAAGACTACACAGAACACCAAATTTGCAGCAAGGTAAGCTAATTAATTCAAGAAATTAACATTCACAAGAGTTAATAAAATATACACACCACTGCAAGTAATTGGAAAGGCAATAACTGGTTCTCATTCAAGGGCAAAACTAGCAAAATTGCTTCAACGCTTCTAAGTCCAAAAGTACTATAAAAATTCTACCCTTTTTTCTTTGTCAATGCACACAATATATAGCAAAAATTATTCACCCAAATCTTTCAAAATAGAATAAGTCCCAACTACACTTGCATGCTATTATTAAACTTCATTGTGAATAAATAAAAGGCTAAAATAGACATGTTGTACATGATGCAAAAATAGTCTTTTAAATCAAAAAATACATCCACAGTTAAGTGAAGTTTGACTTATCTAAATCTGATAAATTCGGGTGAATAATTTAGCTAATAATAGCCTTTGCTTGGTAATTAAGTCTTCTAATGTGCATGCAACTATTCTGTTTTGTAGCTCTGATGTGACACTTGTATTGTTCATCTACTTGCAAGGGTATTTCTGTCTTCTTGTCTGTTTTGTCTTCTTGTGATGACATGTAAAAATATATTCTATGTAAAAATAATGCCTTTGATTTCATTTACTTAGCAAGATAAATGCATGTTTTACCTTGTGGGGACCACCTGTTTGTACATGCAAAAACAATAATCTCCTTGCCATAATCTCCTTTTATCTTCCTTCCTTGAGAAGTACAAGGTATTTGGCAAAATTAAGTAAGTTTGCAATTTTTAAGGTAATTATTACCCCTCTTTTTACTTGGGCATGGGCATATATAATCATATATTTATTTGCCCTCTCCTTTGAATTAAACATAGCACTTTTTGATTTAGACCTTAGCCTAAGGTCAAAAGGTGATAATTATTTGACCGCCCATGGTATATACTATGTGTTCGGTCCCCTTTGACTAGTCACCACCTCCTCTATTGATGTGGCCTGATTCTTTCATGGCAATGATGACTCAGCTTTGACTATTTGACCACCTAAACATGTAGCTCTGTCTGGTGATGATGACTCGGTCCTTTTCTGATTGTGGCACAACGATATAGTTTGTGGACTATGGTTTCAAGCATGATTTTATTAAATGATTGTCTTTGGCATATTGATGTATTTTGGAAGATTCAACCCCCTTCGATGATGGATAGAACCTTATCATTGTGTTGGTGAACTCTAACCCAAGGCAATTATCTTTTCATTGTATTGGTGACATGTTTGTACTTTCATTAACCCTGGTTGGGTTAGGCTAATTCAGTGGTTTACAGGTGGTTTGTATGATGATCGTTGATCTCTATACTTGATGATCCACCCATCATTGAATTATGTACCTCATTCTAACTATGGTAGAGTTAACTAACTCCATGGTTAAGTTAGTAGTTTTCATTGTGCATTGTTTGATCTGTACTTTTGATTCATGACTGTCGATCTTAACCCTAGGTGAGTTAGGTGGACAAAAAGCTCACCAAACCTATAATTTCGTCATTTTCACTTGGAAGCCTTAGTGTTTGGCGAAGCCCTGGAAAAATTGTTCCAGGATGCCATTGTTGAGAATTCTCAAGCATTTCCAACCTTTCCTGAAGGTGATTCGTGGCCATTTCTTCATTCTGGTTAGCATGGCCATCTAGTATAACTCGATGCTTTAAAAAATCTGAATTTTACATGGCTATTACCATAACATAAATCCCATGGAAACTTGTAATGGCCACCGTTTGATGAAAAGAAGGTAAAAATGTTGTCATTGATCATTCTGTGAATGATATTTTTGGTCTTTTGTTTTACCATACTGATACTTTGCTTTCTTCACTTTACCTATGATTTCATGGAACTATTGATCTTGAAACTGGTTCTGGGCATTTATTATTTCAGACCTTGCACTCATTTTTAGGGGTTTCTTCAAATTTCATTATGAAACTGGTAAGATTCTACTATGTAAATTCATAAAAACTTCCATGGGTAATTTTGAAAATGAGGGATTTTCATGGATACTTTTGAAAATGAAGGTTGTGTCGTACCCTGGTCATTTTTTCTCTTATAAGCTTTCTCTTCATACTGAAGCTCGTTGAATCTTTGGATATTTTACATCTGTTCATGCCTTTTAAAATTCTATCTGGATGGTTCTCTTTGTTCACGTATGTCCGTCAAAGTTGAATCTCGAAGCTCTTTTTCGCTGCTCTTAGCATGATGGTTTCTCCATTTTGTTGGTCATGTTGAAGCTATGGTAGTTCAATGTAGAATTTTTTTTTGATCAAAATGTCATATTTATCCTGGGTATTTGCATTCATTATTATTTTGGCTCAAAGTGGTTTTGTTGCTACTATTTTGCTACAAATATGCTTTTTCACTAACTATTCATGACTCTTACATTTATTTAAAGTGGGTTGGTCTCATTCATAGATCCAACTCCTTGCTAGAATTTCTGTGTTTGAAGTAAACACTTTTGCTCTTCATTTTCCTGTTAGATCGTGTTGAGATTTTGATTCATTTGCAGAGTTTTGTACTTGTTTCTATAACACTTGAAAATAAATATTTCTTCTCTGTAAATATGTTTGGGAGATACCTGAGTTTCATCTCTTTACTTGGCTCATGTCCTATTATAACTTTTGTGTTCACTCTGGCATATTACAGCATAAGGTGTAGCTTTCCTTTCTAATATTTCTGTGTAGGTGCATTTACTTTTCTTGTTCCATACATTGTCTGAAATCTATTTCATTTAATTCCAGTACTTACAAGATGATATGCTTTCTAAAAATTGTCTTTCTATGCAAAACTTGAAAAACTTTGTACCTTATTTTAATGATTTATCTCTTGATGTATGTTTCTTTCTTATGAAAGTGTTGATCCTCTTGATCAACATTGCAAGTTGAATGATGATGTCATGAGTTCCTTTAAGTTGTATATGTTTCTATCTCTTCATCAATATGAAATATTTCTCAAGTTTGTACTTAACATTAAGAAGCTGAAAGTTGTACTTGATTATTTGTATTTAGTTTTATACTTTTCTTTGAATGATGATATTTTGTACCTGATGGTCTTCTTGATTCTTTTGTACTTGAGATGTATCCTGCAGAACTTAAATCACTTTAACAGTGATATACTTTTCCTTCAAAGTAAGCTCTAGAATATGTTCTTGGAAGCTTGGCGTACTGCTTCATTAATTTACATTGTCATGAAGACACTTGCTTCTCATATTCATCTAGAATTAATTTCAACTCTATAGATTTATGTAAAGTTCTTGAGATTTTTTTATAAATATATTTTTTTTATTTCTATTTCATTTGATTGATGTACTCCAAAGATATTTGTAATTTGCACTTGCATTGGCAACTGAAGCAACTTTGGAAATGAAAGTTTTAGTCTATTTTATCATTGGTTCCTGAATGGTTAATACTTCTCTTTCTGTTACTTGATGAAGCATCCAAGCCCTGTAACTTTCTTGATTGAATATTTCATTGAGATGCACTTGCAGTAGTGCATACTTTACTTTTGATGAATCCTTACTTGTGCTAAGTAGCATTCTGTATAGATAATTATATTATTGTTTTGTAGCTTTAATCCATTTTTACCATGATGCCCCTTCAATCTGAACTGAAACTCTTTCTACCCTTATCATAGACTGTAACTGTGCTTGATTGGTTCATTACTATGTCACTTTAGTCTTGATTTTGACTGTTCAAAATGTGTCATCCAATGATTGAATGTTATTTCTGTTCTTTTGAATACAATAGTTTGTACTTCTTTTCATCTTCCACATGTACCTGCACACTCAAGACAAACAATTAGAAAATAAAATAGGCCTTCGCCCTCTCTTGTATTTCATAGTGACTTTCTTTTCCTTCTTTTATCTGTCAAGATTCTGAGAATCACATGTGCTTCTGCAAGATAGTACTTTCTCAATTATGTATCAGTTTTGATGTACCTTATGCCTATTGAATTCAAATGATTCATTTACATAAAACTGATAGCACAAGAATACAGATTAAAACCTTGATCTCAATAATCAAAAACCTTCTCTTTCTGTTTCAGGTACATTGATGGAATTGGATGATGCAGAAAATGAAGATGAAGGAGCTGGAACTGGATGAAGACCAAGAGAAGATCCAAACGTAATGATGGGTTTTCTCTATATTCTTTTTTCATTAGCTTTTTGTACATGCATCTTGTACTTCAATAGTCATAAGTTACATCCCATGGCTTGTGTGGGAAACACTGAATTTGTATCTCTTTATGAATAAATGAAATTAAATTCTATAATTGAGTTGTCTATTTCCTTTTGTATTTGATTACTGTAAATGATAATTGTGGAATGAACTAAACAACTCAAAACATAATTAATCTCATTCAAACATAAAGAAATAACAATAATTAATGTACCTGTAACTGATAATGTACCTTTTCCAACTGCAAAAAACAACTTTGTTTGCTATTATGGGATGGAACATCCCACATGTGCTGTGATTCCTTCCTTTATCAAAGTTATGCATTGTTCCTTTGGGGTGTCTGTGTTTCCTTGCTGAAGATGAACATGGAGTGACAACATATGTGAGGTGTTGCATTCTGTAACAACACACATAGCTGCAAATATGTGTTTCATAAAATAATCTACAACCATAATTGAAAACATCATGAAGTGGGTTGTCCATTTACGAGCTTTGGGTTGCCCCTCTTCTCTTTACCTAGCTTTCCCATTTGTGTCAAGATCGTGCACTATTTCCTGTGGGAGATAGATGTTTTGGAAAGACTAGCTAAGCCGGAGATGGGAATTCTGAAACTGGTGAAGTGACATTTCACCTATCCCTTTTCTCTTAGTTAGGTTCATCACATAAATTCTCTCCATCTGGAATGAAGTTTCGAGTTTCCCATTTTGCACGAGTGTAAAATTGTCAACAAACTACTTCTTTATACCATGATATTTGTACAAATTTTAAAATCATTTGATATGTATTCTCCTCCTCTATTGGATATCAAAACCTTGATAAAATATCCACTCTACTTCTCAAACATGGCCTTAAAACACCAAAAATATTTGATTTGTGCTTCAATAATTATATCCAAGTCTTCTTGCTAAAATCGTCAATAAAAGTTAGAAAATATAGACTATTACCTATTGATGGTGTTTACATACTACCACATGAGTATGAATGAATTAGCTAAAGAGGAGATATTTCTCTATATGAATTTGTAACTAGAAAATATTATCCGTGTTTCTATGCTAAAATACATCTTACATAGGCGTTGCCTAGTTGTTCTATGAATGTAAATCCATTTACCATATTTTTAATAAATAACAAATTGAGGCCACCAAAACTTGTTTGACCAAATCATAATTTTCAAAGCCAAGTTTGGTCCTTCATTGAAAACTTGAATGCGTTTTGAAACATTCTTTAGTGATTATTTGAGAATTTTCCCTTAAAATTTTTCACTTTTGGTTGAAGGAATCACTCCAACATCTCTTTTTAAATGGGTGAACTATGCACTAGATTGAGATGTCACTAAAATGACTACTAAAGACATCAAAGGGAATTTTCGCATGGAATTTGGAACTAAAATAGATGTTTCATTCTGATTACTTGCTACAACAAGTACTTGAGAATATTCTACTAAGAAGTCATCTTGAATTTTCAATGGAAACATTCCACTTTTAGATATTTTTACATTGGACATTATTTTTTCGCTTGGTGTTTTATCCATAATTAAACATGCATTTTTCTCACAATAGACCATGTAACTCTTTTATACAAGTTTTCCAATTCGCATGAGGTTTTGCGTCAAACCTAAGACAAAAAAAATATTCAAGTACATGTTTCTTCTCACCATTTTTCGTTTTAAAGTTTATTGTTCCCTTGCCCATAACTATAACTATATTATCATTACCTACTTTTACCTCTGATCTTACTCAATCATCTATGTTTGCAAACATTTCTATTGAACCAGTGATACATATGGGTACTGCAACCACTATCCAAAAACCATACATATCTAGTATTCTCTCGAGCAACATGACATGTTATGAACATTAAACCATGGTTAATGCTCTCATGCAGTTTTTTTTCTTGATAAATTATTGTTTTCTATTAAAATCGAAGTCTTTTTTGCTACGTTCATTTGCATATAGTGCCCAAATTTCTTGCAGTAGGTACATTGGACTTAGGACTTGTCAAATCTCTTACCATGACTGTAGTTTGGATTGATGCCTCTTCCTCTTGGGTTGGATGAAGAATTTTTTTGGTAAATGGTCTTCCACAATCATTTAAAGTTTTGATTCTACTTATTTCTCTATGAAAACCATACCTTCCTCTTCCTCTACCAAATGACATTTTGGACTTGAACGCATGTTCTAGAGAGGAATATGCAGACCTATTTAGTCTTTCCTCATTGGAGGAAAAATAGGTTTCATCAACACAACTCATGGTTTATAACACTTATGCAATCCAAATGGCAAGAACTCCAGTATTTTAGGATCGAACCAAGCACATCAACACCAAATTAAACTTTATTCTAATGTTCATATGAAAGATGGAAGAATTGAGTTCAAGCATTGTCCAACTATGTAGTGGCTAGATAACATCCTTAAAAACACTTAGAAGAGAGAACTTTGAAAATTTAGAAACATGTTTGGTCTTACTATAACCCCTACAAATTAAAGGGGGGAAGTAATATTATGTACACAATCATAAGTGTAATATTTATCCTTTTATAGTATCTGAAGATTCATTCATCTTGAAAATAAATTGAAGAATTATCCTAAAAATAAACTAAATGGTCATATATATATAATTATAATTTTACGTTGGCACCTATTTAATTTTCTAATTCATTTTGGAGTCCAATTTCCTCTCTTGACACAAATTGATTCCCTCTTATCGACTCCTTATAAATAAGTATAAAAAACATATATTAGGACCGAAAAGACATATATTAGTACATAGAAGGTGGGTTAAATATTGATTAATTTAGGAAAATTTCAAAGAGACTGATCTTAAGATCTTCCTCTAGAAGTTTTGACCGTGTTATGGTCGTGGGCGGTTTATTGCCTATCTTCAAGTTCATTTTTTTAAGTTGATGGAGCAGACAAAGGCTATCTTTCTCGCAGTTGTTGAATCTTATAGCTCAAAGCGACAAAAGTGGAGTATTCCCAAGCTTATGATAAATACCATCCTTATTTTATTTTCAGAAACCCAAACACACCATCTCGTTGAAACAAAAATTATATTGAGATCAGATAAGATGGTGTCAGGAAGCATCAGTTTTGAAGTAGAGACTCCATTGGAAGCACAGCGAGTGTGGAATGCATTTGTGAAGGACGGCCATAATCTTCTCCCAAAGCAAGTGCCCGAGGTATCCTCAAGCATCACATTTATTCAAGGCGATGGAGGCGTGGGTAGCATCAGGCAAATCAATTTCACAGATGCAGGTATGTATTGATTGCATCGCATGATTTATGCCTTGTTCTTTTTAACCATATCATCTACATGTTCATTGTTAATGTATTTATGATATGGAATGGTCATAAACGCAGCCGAGCCGGAACTCAGCTTTGTGAAGGAGCTTGTGGAAGAAGTTGACGAGGAGAAGTTTGTATACCGTTACAGCCACGTGGAGGGAGGAATGTTCGGAAAGATATTGGCTTCTGCAAAATACGAGGTCAAATACACCCCAAAAGCAGAAGGTGGATGTGTGTGCAGCTATGTATTCCACTATGAAACCCTCCCTGGTGTTCCGCATGACGAATCCAAAGACCAGGAGATCAAGGATAAGACCACAGGTCTCTTCAAGAAGGTCGAGGCATATCTCCTCGCCAACCCCACTCTCTATGTTTAAACACACACACACACACACACACACACACACACACACACACACACACACACACACACACACACACACACACACACACACACACACACACACACACACACACACACACACACACACACACACACACACACACATATATATATATATACCACCCTCATCAATAATGCCCACCACACAGAGGCGCCACCGCCCACATCCAACATGCTTTTGTTTTGTCTATCATTTCATGTAGCTCTTATAATAAAACAAATATGGTTACTCTTATTTTCTTCATATGTAATTCTCTTTTTTTTTAAATGGGAAACCAAAGATTTTATATAGATATCAGTAATTCTCATTTTTCAAACGAATTCTGATTCAAATTGATAAAGCATGATATTTACACCACCTCATCTTATCAATAATACGCAGTCACAGCAGCACTGCCCACATCTACTCTGATTTCCCTTTTGTTCTTTTCCCAGTCTTGAATGAATCCTTATTTGGCATCTCTTTTACATCTACCTACACTTGTGTTTAATTACATCCACCCTGATTTCCCTTTGCTCTTGTTCGAGTCTCTTGAATGAATCCTTATTTGGTGTCTCTTTTACATTTACTACACTTGTGTTTAATTACTATATATTTTTTGTGTAATTTTTTAAAATTTAAATTATGGTATTCTTTACTATTCAATTATAATATTATAAAAATAAATATTTGTTTTGCTAAACCAAATAAAATGCAATCACCATCTTCCTTAACTACCACTAGAATGCCTATCGATATGATTAAAAAATATATCTTACAATGTCACAGGGTTTGAATTTTTTTTATAAAAAATACTGTAGGGTCAGGAATCAATATAACTAGGGTTATTAGATCTAGCAAAAATATCTTAGAAAAATTTAGAATTTCAGATCTAGCACAATATAAACAATATTTATCCCAAATAGGGGTGTCAATGAACATGTGATATGGATAAATGGATTTATAGTAAATTGTAACATAATTACACATAAACATTTAATTGGATCCCAATACAAATAATACAACACAAAACAAATCAATTATTCAAAAGTTAATGGAAAGAGTTGTGATATACAAGGTTTCATATTATTTAATAATATCTCAAGATACAATGACAATCATCATAATCTAACAATAAAGACCATGGTTTTGAGGTGTGGCAATAATATCCCAAAAAACTTGTAGCAAATGTAAAATCTTATCCAAACTATGAACTTCGAAACCTAGCAATGTCTAAACCGTCAAGTGATGTTCTTGGTAAACATCACATAAAAATTTGGTGGCACATGAAGATCCTCTGATGACATAAGAATATTTTGATCATATGTTAGAAGTGCAAAATGATAGGTCTTCACAACTGCAAAAGAGAAGTGATCTTATACAACATGATTTCCATCATTTGATAGACCTGCAAATTGTTGACAAGGTTGCGCGAGCTGCTTGCTAAAGTGGTGGAAGGAAAGATTAACTTTTCTAAACTCCCCTTCATCTCGGCTTCATATGACTATAACTCCTAAATAGTCTCTAGAATATTTAAAACTCTCTTTTTCTAAGGTATCGATGAAGATATCAAAGAACTAATCTTCCAATCTATAAAAGTCCAAGTATATTTCTTCGTTATTGACTATATCCTTGATGAAGTGATATATTGTATAAATGTGATTTCTCTCTTTTATGGAAAAAATGAATCTTTGTTAGAGAATTTTTTGTCACAAAATATCTCATATATTACTTCTTTCTCATGAAATAAGTACAACAACACTTTGTGCATCCAAATTTTTTAACATGCTATAGATGTTGCTTCCATGTATTCTGCTTCCACTAAATAGATGGTAACAATTGGTTGTTTATTGGAATACAAAGTAACTCCACATGAATAAAACTAGAAAAAATATCTAGAGGTTTTCTTTCTGTCATCTAAACTTCCTACAAATTCATTGTTGATATAACCAATCAATTTAAATTCACTTGATGCACAATTTAAGCTTTCATGTCTTGTTGTCCCTACTACATATCTCAGAATTTATTTCCCAACTTTCCAATGTGAACATTTTGGAGATTTTTAAACCTTTAAATAAGACTTATGCCATACACGATATTAGGTCTTGTGGTTGTTATATACATCATACTATCAAATACTCATCTGTACAAAGTTGTATCAAATATGGATTCCTTATTCACCCTAGAGTGGGGTTGTGAAGATTTAGAGTGCACGACACAAGGGGAAAGAAGTGGGATGTCAGAGAGTACTAGAAAATCTTTAGCAATGGATGGTGTAGCTGGATTTTAAGATGAATTTTTTTCCCAACAAAAAAATGCGTTTCTAACTTCTTGATTACACTATGATAAATTTTTCTTCCCTCAAAGATCTTGACGATGAGGGGTGCATGCACCATGATGTTTCCCGACATAATTATTTACTCTTGGAATTTACTTGGCCTTATTAAACTGAACCATCAATATTTTTTGTGAGACAATTGTCTATAATTATGTAATGGAAAGTTATGTGCATGTAGGAAGTTATAATCTCCAGGTTTTTTCTCTAGTATGCCATCAACACTATTTGGCTAAGAACTATTTTATAGATGCGCAATCAGGAGCTAGGTCATAGAGGTGTGTGTCATAATTTTCTCAAAATATTATCTTGTGGGGCTATGACCCTACCCACCAAGTGATATGGTATCTCTTTAATTTTGAAAGGCATATCATTTGGTTAATAAACATGTATGTGTTCAATGATGCAGTTGAATGGTTTGTTTTTTGGGCTAGTTATTCGATTCCCTCTGAATTCCCATTGGATTTTTAGTGGGGATTTAAATGTGGTTGAGCATAATGAAGAAAGGGAATGGAGATTACTGATGTGGTGGTGTTCCAGAGAATGAAAATATTGGTTCTACATATGACATAAGCTTGGAATACATGATCCAAATCACCAACGCAGGAAATAATCCAATACCACTTGGTTCACCTGGTCCAATTATTGGCAAGGGAAAGATGTGGTGGCTAAGATATTAGATTTTTATCTTTTTATCAAACATGACCTTTTACCCCTCTCCTCTAATAATAATAGCCCATTTTCGGTGGTCGATATTGCTTTACTTTTACACCATCAGCCCATGATTTTTTATATTACATAGAATACTCCTTGCTTCAAAATCAAAGAGTCCCAATTTTATCTTAATATCACCCATATACAGAATGTGAGAACATCATGACATATCTTAAGGATTTGGAACCTTGCTACTAGATCTACAAGAGATACAATAGGGAACTAATAGTGGAATGATGTTATCCAAAAGAACCACCACATTTGTTATGCCAACATCATGGCCCCCTCTATCTACACACACACAGATATGCACACACACGCACGTGCACACACACACACACACATCCTTATTGTAGATATATAGCCACCCATATCTTAGCTTAGATCAACTTAAAAAACTAGTTGCTCGACTCTGGGGGCAAGGGACCTTTGAGCTATTCATTTCCCAGGAAGAAGCAATGATGTCTTGAGAGATTCCCCTATCTATAAATACCCACTGAACTAAACTAGATGCCATCACCAGTTGAGAGATGACCCAAATTATAGATATGAGGAGTGGTGAAACTTGGACTATGGGAAACAAGTTACCACCTATAAACATAGAGTTCATAAGGCCTCATAACATGAATTCCAACAGATTTAATAGGATTTTGATAGTTATCCTTTTAAAATCTCCCTGAAAAAGTAATATTCTCATTGGATACTGTTGTCACTAAATAGCTGCACCCTCTGAATGGACTGAATTTGGACAAGACATTAAGTGTGATTTGGAAACACGGGATCACTTCTCAATCTATGGGACTTGGGCTCGAGGTGAACCTCTAGAGAAGGCCGACTTCCTCTTCCTAAACCAAGTGTTCTACTATTCCTAGTGCAATAAAATGGTTATCTAGACTCGTGCTAACATTTCTGTGGATTTTATGGAAAGAGATTTGCAAGAAATGAAACTATACTAGGGATGGTGATGCACTAAATAAAGGGTGTTTCTAGACTCAAGAAGGGTTAAATTGAAGAGGGTGTTGTGCACCACAAGACAACTTCACCTACTACAACTTACAGAGGGTATACAGTAGACCACAGACTAATAAACATGCGTTCCCTTTGTTAAACTTGAATCAGATAAAGGTATATCTATCTTCCAGTGAAGAAGGGTGAACTTGAGAAGGTTGAAGGATATCTATTTTCTCGAGCTTGTGTCATATTTTCCATCACATTAGACCAACATTCTTCAATCATATTCTGTCATCGAGTGACCTATTCAGTTCTACCTGAGTTATACCATTAGCTTGACCTTCTGAGCTAACTATATGTACACTACCTTCAAGACAACCATGACATAGGTCTCAAGCTCCCAGTGAGCTATACCCTTAACATTTTGATCTTTTTCATGCAAGCCTCCAAGGCACGACTCCTGATATTTGTCCTTTAAATATTATTATAGCCAAGTTGGCTCCTTTGATTGAATACCGAGCCATCCTACATCTACCTCGGAAAATCGTTCCCTATCAAGCCAAGTTCTGTATTGAAGTGAATCCACCTAGCCCGAGTTACCTTCTGAGATGACTACACCAGCTCGACTGAGTTGATGAAATAATCGACATTACCTTGTTATGTTTTCATAAAAATGGCCAACCCCTTCCTAACGTCGAGCTACACATTGAGCACCCTAACCAAGCTGGTAACTGAGTTGAGCCCGAGTTGGGATTTGAGTTGATCCTGTTTAAAGCTAGGTGAACTCACTTATCAATTTATTAATTATTTTAATCATTTTATCTCCGTGATGACCAAAAATGGGCCCCTAGGACCAATGTCATAATTTGATCATAATAGGACCCCGTTTTCCAATTTTGCCCTGTGTGGAAAATTGGATGACATTTTTGGCGACCTCTTGGGGATGATTGCCTACTAATAATGATTCCAATAGCCTTAAGCCATCCATTGGGAATGGATTCAATGTTCAAATCTTGAAAGTAATTTGATCTTCTGTGATACCTTTCGGAATCCCCTTGAGCAAATCCGATCTTGGACCTCCCTGAAATGCTAGGCATGAGTTATACTGAATCTGTTAAATGTTTGACATCATGAACATTGCAGAATTTTGAATGAAGTAGATGTATGAAACTCTTATGGAAAATTTGAACCTTCCTTCCCTTGAGAAACTTCCGAGGATGATACAATGTGCAAGAACGACACAAAACATGACAAAATGAAAAGTAAAAGAGCAACAACACACAACAATGTGCATAAGCACTTGGAGGAAAACACCTACTAAACTATACAGGGGGTGGAACACTTCTCAAAAACAAGATTTGAGATGTATCCCATTCACATGAATGGGAAGTTTTTCTCCATTGATCTTGGATAGATGAAATGAATTCACCTCTTTGCAACTCATGATGATGTATGGCCCACTCCAGAGAGCATAAAACTTGGCATGCCTACCTATTTTGGCTCTATCTTCATCCCATTTGAGAACTAAATCTCCCTCTTGAAAATTCCTGTCGGACGCTTTCTTGTCAAAAAAATTCTTAACTTGACCCTGATGTTGGTCCAAAGTCTTCATAGTCTTGTTTTTCCATTCCTCTAACTCCATGAGTTCAGCAAACCTTATCGACAAGGAATCATTCTCCATTCCCTCAAGCTGATGGGCAACTCCAGAGAAGGTAATTAGAGGGAGAGCGGAAGTTTTTCTTCCCTTCCATATACAAACATGAAAGGATAATTTATGATGGCCCTTTTAGGTATGATCTAATCTGCTCATAAGGCAGTCTTAAGCCGTGTATGCCAAGTCTTCCTATTAGTCTCCATTGTGCGCTTAATAATCCTTATGAGGTTTTTGTTGCTAGATGAAGCCAATCCATTTCCTTACGAATAGTAATTGGAGGAAGTATTGAGGTAGACCCCATTTTTAACATTCCATTCACTCAACTTCATACCAAGAAAAGCCATTGCATTGTCTGAAATAACTATAAATAGAACACCGAACCTTGTAATTATACCTTCCAAGAAATCCAAAATTGTCTTCTCATTGCTCTCCTTCAATGCTACCACCTCTGTCCATCGAGTAAAATAGTCTGTCGCAGTAAGGACCCATTTATGTTTGTCACTGGATGGAGGATTAATCATTCCAATGAAATCCAACCCCCATTGAACACAAGGTTGATCCACTTGAATTGGATGCAGTGGGAGAGCTGTCAACTTCTGCTTGCTAGTGAAAAAGGAAAATTCCTTACACTTCCTTACCCAGAGATGGGCAGTTGTTTACGTAGAATAATGCCCTCTAGATAGGCCATTATCAAACTCTTCTAGTATCTTACTTACCTGTTCTTCTCCCACGCATCGAAGGAGAACACCATTCAAATCCTTTCGAAAGAGAACGTTATCTACCAGAACATATGGAATAAACTGAAGATGGGAATTCCATCTTTGAATTTTATCCATGTTCATGGGATATACTCCTGAGAAAATAAAATTCTTCATTTTAGATAACTAGTCAACCTGATTATCACTCTCATTAGTGTTTAGGAGCATCGAGTCCTCATCACCTTTTGATTGCATGTCTGCAACAAGTTGTTGACACAAACCTTTACCTCTGAAAATTTTGGTAACTTTGATATGCACGTCATACTCCATCACCTTCGTGATTCATCCAGCATGCTTTTGTTCATATATTTGTTCATAAAAAGTCCTTGACACCTAGATAAGACACCATCAAATGAATTCTATTGTTGGATAACATGTTCTTGAATTTCTTCAAAGCTCGAATAACCACAAAGAATTTTTTTTCAACGAATGAATATGTGAGTTCATAGTCTTTGAGGGATTGACTGAAGAAAGCAATTGGTTGCTCCATCAGGTTTTCATTTTGCTAGGTGAGGATATCTGAAATTCTCTCTTGACCTACAAAAGCATAAAGGATAAAGTCTTTATCAAACATGGGGCTTACTAGTGTGGGAGCTTGAGAAATAGCCATTTTGATGGCTTCAAATCTATATCATCCTTCCTTTTTCCATGAGAGTGGCATGTTTTTCTTCAGCATGGTTGTCAGTGGTTTAGTCAATGTCATAAATTGAGGGATGAATCTCCACACAAAATTTATGGTTCCCAGCAAACTTTGAAGTCCCTTCCCATGACTTAGGATAGATAAAGACATAATCAAATGAATCATGGCTAGATCGATTGATATTCATTTTTCTGAAACAACATGCCCCACCAACTTTCCTTCGTGTACTGCAAAAATACACTTCTTGGGATTAAGTGAAACCCCAAATTCCCTACACCTTCGGAAAACATTCCTTAGATGTGTGATGTGGTCTTCTGCATGCTTAGAATATACAGTTATGTCATCAAGGTAAACCAATATGATATTGTTGATTAGTACTTTAAACGCCATGTCCATGGCTCTTTGGAAAGTAGCCTCGACATTGGACAATAAAAATGGTATTTTGTTGTAGGCATACATGCCCCACTTGGTAGTGAAAGCCATTTTTTAATTGGTTGGATTCTTGGACTATAATTTGATTGTAACCTGGATATCCATCAAGAAAAGAAAATATTTGGGCTCCTTCCACCGTTTGAAGAATCTACTCCATTGACAGGAGAGGATAATGGTATTTTAACGAGGCACAATTCAAATCCCTGAAATCTATGCACAAGTGAATCTATCTGTTCTTCTTCCTTACGGGCACCAGATTGGCTACCCAAGAGGAGTGCTTGATGGGAAAAATTATACAGGCCTCGATGATTTTGATTAGCTTCTTTCTCATTAGTGGCTCAATTTTGGGATTAATTGGCCTCTATTTCTGACAAACTAGCTTGGAATTAGTATCCAGTTCGATGGTATGTTGTGTTAGACTTGGATCAAAACCATGTAGGTCTATGTAGATCCATGCAAAAATTTCATGATAATTTTGACAAAGTTTGATGAAAGCTTCTTTATCTTCAGAAGTACACACTTTTCCAATCTTCATAAACCTTTCATTTGTTACCTCAACTTTCTCAAAATCTTATTCTTTGACCACCATGTTAGAGCTTTGTCTTTTGGCTTGATCATCTAAATTGAAGATGGATTCCAGAGTGACTAAGCCTTTTGGTATTTTTTTCTTGTCAATTGTATGATTTGATCACCATATGATTCTTGTAACTTATATTGATTTTTTGCATAAAACTATGCCTCTTCTTGTAGGAAAAGGAAATTTGTTTGTCACTATCAAACACTTGCCAACTACTCACATTATCAGGGACTACAAGTCAAAGCATCATTTTGACTAATTGTTGCCCTTATTTCATGATATAAACATGTATATTGTATTGCGAGCCAATTGTAGCAAGCCTATCAGCATCTTGATTTTGATTTCTAGGAATTGCATGGATCCCAAAAGCTTTGAAATATTCAATCAAGTCCCAGACTCAGTTCTTGTATGATATTAAAAGTTCATTTTTGGATGCACTGCATGCTGTCACTTGATGAAAAAATAACTCACTGTCTCCAAAAATAGTCAGGGCCTTGATTTCCTTCTTTTGGGATAGCTTAATTCCTTGCACATGGGATTTGTATTCAGCAAAATTGTTAGCGCAACTAAATTGTAACCAGAAAGATTAGAAGTACTTATCTCCCTCTAGAGAAATTAACATAACACTAACACCGGATCTATTCTTACTTCTCGATCCATCGAATAACAATTTCCATAGTCCTTCATAATTGCTTGGTGTTTTGACCAGCTACGGTATGATTGTATCTTCTTGTACCCAATCCTATTTCTTCCAACAACAACAAACTAGCTTCTTCTTTTGCCAACACATCAACTTAGGGATCATATTGATGATCTCCACTTACTTCATCTAGCACAATATTGGGGACTTCTCTAACAAGAGTGTTCGGTTCATGATCAACATATTCTTCTTCTGGATCACCAATAGTATAATTCCCATTTATAGGACTAGCAATGTAGGGTTCTACATGATTATGGAAGATTGGTTCTACCCCTATAGTCACTTTGGTTCCGTATCGATTCCTGAGAATCATATGTGACCAATCGGCTGATAAATAACCACCAATTTTGGCAGTGAAATCTCATGATAGGCAGATGGAGAATAGAGGAGGGAGATCAATGACTGATATGTCTTAGGTGAATGAAAAACTCAAGCATGCATGGATGGTAGGTTGAATTCCCTTGATAACTCCAACAATATTAACAGTTGTGCCATCTAGCTGAGAAACTCCTCTGGCTACTAGCGCATATTGTATGCCTAGTACATATGTAATTTTTTTGGGCATGACTAAGCTACTGGCACCAGAATCAATCATGCAATTATACACTAGGTGGTCACCAATGATCAGGGAAATATAGAATGGTGGTGGTTTGTTCACCTTAGGAATAATTTTCCCTTCCGGTTGACACAAACTCGTAGTTTTTGTTGCTCCATGACCCAAAGAACCATTGGTTGTACCAAAACTATTCAGATCCTATCGCAACAAGTTCCTCTGAGAGGGGATTGAGAGTGCATCCCACATAGTAATACTTAAGTTGGTTTTCTTCATTTGTTCCACTATGCTGAATGGAATTGCTCCTACTTTGCTGATAATGTTTTGGACATTGGAATCCTCCTTTAGAAAATGCTTGTTGGGTGTTGTGATGCTTGGAGAAACTTCTTTCCTCGTGACTTAACTAGCATGTGTTTCTAGTAGTTTATTTCTTGCATCCTTATCAGTTGCCACTTGTGGCTGAGGCTGTGAAGTGGATGCTTGATTAGATTTGGAAGGTTGAGATTCTATTTCTCTCTTTCTAGAATGAGTGTTTTCTGCTATTGATGAGGAATATGTATTTAACCCGTAAAAATATTCTGCTTGCCAATTTAGCAAAGTGGTTTCTTCTAGTTCCTGTGGTTGATTTATTATTTCCTGCGTAGATAAATTTTTTATTGTCTCTGAGGGGAAGATACACTTTGAACCATAAGGGCCTAGCTAATAACTCCATTAAGAAAATATTTTGATTGTGTGGTTGAGAACAAGGATAACACCATTCGTAGTCTTGAACTACATTATTCTAAACAGGTAGTATGGCTCTAGATGAGCTAGTAGCAAGAGGAATCTGAAATTTCAAAGGCCTGACATTTGTAGCTTGACCTACAATTTGATTTTGAGGGTGATTAATCCCTTGAAAAGGAGGACGGTTAGCTTGATACTGCTGGTTTTTTGGATGGTATAGACGATTATATTGAATTTTTTGCCTTTTGAGTGCAATGAGCTCATTTCCAAAAGTTTACAGCAGTGACTTGACTGTAAAATAGTTCATTTGATGAGGTAGAGAAAGACTAAACTAGTTGATTAGAGGCTGCTGGGAAAATAACAGTGATAGGTTGATTGTTTGTAAGATCCAGAGACAACGACATTGGTGGTCGTGGAGCTATCTTTCTGTCCTGAATTAAGGAATTTTCTGCTCTTATGGAAACTTCGTAGGCATCAGGTAATGTAGTCCCTCCCATGGAATGGATCATAACTACTACATCACTATTCAAGGCTTGTAAATAGTACAAGAATGCATTATTTGAAGAAGGCTTTATGAGTACCGGAATCCTATTCCAGGTCTTGTGGAATCGGAAGTTGAAATCACTCGTGTATTCTTCAGGAGCTCTCTTCATGGTAGTGAGTTGTTCCAAAAGTGATAGGTGATCACTCTTGTCTTCAAACTGTTTATATAATTTTGTCCTAACTCATCTTAAGTGTGTTGGTCCAAAAATCTATCAGGTGGACAGATCTATGGATAAACGAGCCAACAGTGTGCAAGGCATAGCCCCTCTTTGAGACAGCAAAGTGAAACTGGTTTATTGCTATTCTACCAGCAGGAACCTGTGCAAGTCTTACAGTATTCTGCCTTCAGGGGGTTTGAGATCTCATCCCAGTAGAGGTAGTTTTGACGAAGAACAGAAAGGAATGAAGGAAGGAAAGGAAGGAAGACGGATCTGAAGGGAGAAAAGAAATGAATTCCAAAGTAGAAAGGTCAGAGGGTCTATGTTTTGGGCTGGTAGTAAACAAAGCCGAACCTACTTGCATAGATGAACAAAGCAATACTGATGAACAAATGACAATAAATTAGAGATAGATCCAACATAATAAATGCATATATCTGACATAAGAAAGATCAGATGCCCATAACACACATATTCAGCACAAAGTCTCAATATTTGTATTAATGTTTTCTTCTGTTACAAAAAGTACAAAGCCTTTTCTTCTCTATTCTATTTTTCATCTAAAAAGTGTCCACCACTGAATACAACAAGTATTCCAGTATTTATAGAAGAAGAAGAGGAAAGAAAACAAAAGCAAACCAACCACTTACAAAATATCTAAAAATTCAACAGTTGACTTGGGCAAGTTTTTGGATGGCAACATCCCATGGTGCAACATGGATGATGTCATCATGTATGTCAACATGCTTTTTAAATATTTTACAAAAACGATCAATGGATCCCAGGAAGAAACTACTTTTTAGTGTAAAAGGGCGCACTTTTCATCGTGTCAACATGAACTTCTTAGCGCCTTGGGCGCACTTTTCGGCATGTCGACAGGAACTTCTCAGCGCCTTGGCGCACTTTTCAGCATGTCGACAGGAACTTCTCAGTGCCTTGGCACACTTTTCAGCATGTCAACAGGAACTTCTCAGCGCCTTGGTGCACTTTTCAGCATGTCGACAGGAACTTCTCAGCGCTTGGCACACTTTTCAGCATGTCGACAGGAACTTCTCAGCGCCTTGGGTGCACTTTTCAGCATGTCAACAGGAACTTCTCAGCACCTTGGCACACTTTTCAGCATGTCGACAGGAACTTCTCAGTGCCTTGGTGCACTTTTCAGCATGTCAACAGGAACTTCTCAGCGCCTTGGGTGCACTTTTCAGCATGTCGACAAGAACTTCTCAGCGCCTTGGCGCCCTTTTCAGCATGTCGATAGGAACTTCTCAGTGCCTTGGCGCACTTTTCAGCATGTCGACAGGAACTTCTCAGCGCCTAACTCAAAAAGACTAAAAAATGGCTAAGTCCTTAAAACTTGATTTTCGGAAGGGAATTTGGGCTTCTTTCAAACGTTGTCAAACTTCCTTGGGGCCAAATTTTTTTTTTCGAAGTGGTTACCTGCAAAATTACCCTTGACAATTCTGCAGGATAACAAAGTGGTTATAGTGCCAACACTTAACCCTTGAAACCATTGATGTGATTTTCCCTTGAAAGAGGTAGCAAGAAGTCTAACCACATTGTTGTCCTCCGTGATATTATGTATGGTACAAATGTTGGCTACATCAAGAATATGTTCCACTAGAGTAACGTGAGTATCCCTTATGTAAAAGGGTAAAATTTTGAGTGCTACAATAGGTATAAAGAAACGTTGAGCCACCAGAAGAGGACTGCTTTCATTGAAAGGGGGAAAAAATTAGTTTCATGCCATATCAGCAAGAGGTTGATTATTCCTTGGTGGAGGAAACCTTCCATATAGAGGAGTTGAATGACCCCTATGATGTAAATCTGTAACTGGTGATGTTGAAACACCTCTTCTCCTTCTCCTTTGACGAGATAAGGAAATTTCAATATACTGATAATTTCCTTTCTTTAAAGAATCTCTTGTCTGAATTCTTTACAGAAGTTAACACACTAATATTTGAAGTCCAAAGATATAGAGTCACTAGGTAATTTGACTTGTGTAAGTGAGAAGAGAAGTACCAAGTCTGTCCCACCGGGTATGCCAAAAACTGTTGTCACCAAATCAATGCACCCTCTGAATGGCCAGAATGTGAACAAGACATTCGGTGTGATTGGGAAACATGGGATCACCTCTCAAGCTATGAGACTTGGGCTTGAGGTGAACCTCTAGAGAAGGCCAGATTCGTCTTCCTAAAATAAGTGTTTTACTATTCCTAGTGCAATAAAATGGTTATCTAGACTTGTGCTAACATTTTTATGGGTTTTAGGGAAAGATATTTGCAAGAAATGAAACTATAATAGGGATGGTGATGCACCAAATAAAGGGTGTTTCTAGACTCAAGAAGGGTTAACTTGAAGAGGGTGTTGTACACCACAAGACAACTTCACCTACTACAACTTAGAGAGGGTATACAATAGACCACAGAATAAGAAACATGTGTTCCCTTTATTAAACTTGAATAAGATAATGGTATATTAGTCTTCTAGTGAAGAAGGATGAACTTGAGAAGGGTAAATAAGCACCACAACTCAATTGCATGCAATACTCTACCACTTGATAAGCACAGAACTCTAAGAACCTGTAATAGAAACTTGAACTTGCATAGTGTACCTGCAATCATGAGAAAGGCACAAAGAAGCATAAAAGGATGAAAGGACAAATATTAGTCACAAAACACACACTTTTATTACTTCAATAACATCCACAGTGCATCATATATTAAGAAAAGGTAATGATTTCCATTATAGTCTTGAAAGGAGGCTTGAAAGTTCCCTCAACATACAAGAACAACTTGCAGAAGAAAGAGGATTCTCGAAAAAACACACATTTTCCTAAGATGTTTAATTGTCCAACCCATTGGAATGAGCTTCCAACTTACATTTATAGAAGAATATGTGAGAGAGAAAAGGAAAATTCATAAATTTCTTTCCTAAATTAAAGGTACTTGATGTATTTATTACAGTTGGTTGAACCACTTTGAGAAAATTCCATCATGTGCCACTAATGCTGTTGACTTAATCCTCAATTAATAAAAAAATATTTAATAAAATATTTTAATAATAATAATAAAAAATATTATCAATAAAATATTTAAAATAAAAAAATTAATTTAATTAAAATAATGGTGGGACCCCCCGAAGACTGGTGGTTTGACTTGAAGAAAGTGAGGGGCTATGAAAATAGGTTCAAAACAACCCAACCTGGTGGTTGGCTCACCGAGCTAACTCACCGAGTTGGTCATCGAATTACTCCACTGTCATTGCATTAACTGAGCTACTCGGTTTTCTAAATGATCTCACCTTGGAAAAGCTCCTCCACTATGGCATCGATCTAGTTTGGCATCACGATGGCTTGGCTCGCTCTGTGAGCTCTCAAAACATGATCTCTTCATTGAATGAATTTTTATTTTAACCGCAACTGAGCTCCATGCAGCATTGAGCTCCTCCATGGACCAAGCTCCAATTATGAATCGAGATCTTCTTGCCTACATGTGTTGACCAAGCTACTCATCTTCCACTTGATCTACAAGCTTGATGTTGTGAGATATTTCATATTATCATGACTGACTCCACTTTATGCATGACGATCCCAATATCTTTCTTGCTTATGAATCGACCGAGTCCTCTTCATTGGTTTTCTTGGTGTATGATATATTCACCTCACCCCTCCTTGAGCTGGCCTTTGTATAACTTGTCGACCCTTTGATTGATCTTGCCATGCTACAAAAGGTTTGTTAGCTCGCCGAGGAGAGCTTCCCTGACCCTTAGTTAGGCCTGTCGCTAAGTTACACTTCCCACTCGCATCACTTGTCTCTTGCTCCATAATCAAGCCGAGCTCCATCTGCTGGGGCCGAGCCAAGTTACTATGTCGGAACCCCTCTGTAGATACCGACGAGATCCCTTCCATATGCAACTAAGATGATCCTTGTAACGACCCGACTCACCATGATTTTGAGCTCCATCAAGCTCTAAATGAGCCACCATAGTCTGAGTTCCTCGGTGCACTACGAATCATTCAGCTGAGCTCCTTTGATGAATTTGATCATCAAACTAAGCCACTAACTAGTTTACCGAGTTCTTGTGTGTCAAATTGAGCACTGTGGTAGACCTCTGTATCCTCCAAACCCTTCTATACAAGCCATTGATTCCTTCTATCTCCAACCTTCATGAGCTCATTTTTTTCATGCATGAGTCATATGTGAGCTTCCTCCATTACTAGACATTGATATCTCCTTCGAGCTTCTGTTCCCTGAATGTGTCGTGTTTCCTACCATGTACTTCGATGATCTATGACTTTATCAAACCTGGGCATAAGGTCTCTATGGATTCTTTGTAGTATTCTTCCACACATTCAATGGCAAAACAACTCAGCGCTAAACCTATCAAATTTCTGTGAGAGATCTTCTCCTAATTATCTTTCATGAAACCTACCACCGGATGACTTGCCCACTAACTTAGATACAGACTTAGACTCTCCCTGACTTGCTAGGCTCGTTAAACATTATTATGCTTCTAGCATTAACCAGATGCTTTGGAATTCGACTCGGTATTGGGTTGGCACGTTTCTTTGGCGGGACTTGTCTCTTGTCTCGAAGTCATTGTTATTCCCACTTGGAAATTAGGATGAATTTCTCCCATTGGAAGAAGTATCATAATGGTTGGCCATCCCAATGTTCCCACCATAGCCGTAACCATCAAAAATCCCACGAGCTCCTCCAATTTACTTGGCAATGTGAATATTTCTTTCCATGTCGCTCAGAGCTCATCTCTTAACCTTATGATGAGCCATTCCCCACTATCAAATTGTGAATTTTCCATAGCTCATGTCATTGTTTCCATCGCATTGGCCCAACATTATTCCACCATAGTCTGTCATCGAGTGACCTACTCGGTGCTACTCAAGTTATACCATTAGCTCGACCTTCCAAGTTGAATGCATGTACTCTACCTTCAAGATAACTATGACATAGGTCTTGAGCTCCCAGTGAGCTATACCTTAAACATTTTGAGCTTCTTCATGTAAGCCTCCAAGGAATGACTCTTGAGACTTTTCCTTCATAATATTCTTATAGCCAAGTTGGATCCTTTGGATGACTACTGAGCCATCCTACCTCTACCTCAGTGAATCGTTCCCTACTGAGCTGAGCTCTATATTGAAGTGACTCTACCTAGGTTGAGTTACTTTTCGAGATTACTACACCAGTTCGATTGATTTGATGAAAGAATCGACATCACCTTGTTATGTTTTCATAAAAAATGGCCAACCCCTTCCTACCATCGAGCTACACACCAAGCACCCTAACCGATTTGGTAACTGTGTTGAGCCCAAGTTGGGCTCCGAGTTGATCTTGTTTAAAGCTATGTGAGCTCACTTATCAATTTATTAATTATTTTAATCATTTTATCTCCGTGATGAGAAAAAATGGGCCCCTAAGACCAATGTCATAATTTGATCATAATAGGACCCCGTTGTCCAATTTCTCCCTGTGTGCAAAATTGGATAACAGATACATAAAATCAAGATGGAGGAATATTATAAAGCATGAGGGGCCCAACTCAATGCAAGGTTACATTGGATAAAATTTGAAGATAGAGAATATAAAGAATTATTTTCTTTGCTCTAATCCAGATATACTATAAACATAATTAAATCCATTCAAATAGACAATTCTAGACTTACCAAATTACCTGATATCTTGCAAGAATTTTTTCACCATTACCATATGTTTTTATTTCTTAACCTTTCTCTGTTTAAACAAAATATGTTGTAATGAGATTCCTCCAAGTCCTCGTATGTAAGATATCTCATCTAAAAGTGTTTATTTTTATATAGCCATCTCCCTAAATGGCCTCAAACAAATAAATATGAAAATGGATCCAATAAATCCATAGGAATTGATGGTTCACCTGTGAAGTTTTCAAATTCTTATGGGATACTGTCTAGCCTGATTTTCATAAATTCTACATAAAAGAAATTGTATCTATACTTTTGGTGATCTTATCAATCAAGGAAATATTATGTTTATCCCTAAAGTTGGTGATCCTCAACAGATATAAAATTAAAATCCTAGTACTCTCATTAATGTCTCCTACAATATCATAGTCAAAGATTTGGTGAAAATACTCAAGCATCTTATTCCTCTCATAATTGTCCAAAGTGACTAGACTTGATTCATTAAAATAGATAAATTCTTGATAACGTGATGGCCATTTGGGAGGGCTTGGAATGGGTAGATTGTTTGACCAAAGAAATAATTTTGTGAAGATTGATTTTGAGAAATACTATGATAGGATAAAATGGCCTTTAATTATTGGTACTATCCAAGTTCTTGGTTTTGGACCTTACCTTATATGTTCTCTCAATATGCTTTTTCAATATATTGGATCCCACATCTCCATCAATAGAGCCCAATCTTATAATGATTTCATTTTTCTCTTGTTGGTCTCTCAAATGAGTATTGATTTGGCATCTCTTTTACATTTACTTCCCTCACGTATAATTGCTACATTGAAGTTTTGGTATCCATATATAATTCCAAAAATTATTTAAAAAAACTATTTTTAGTGATTATAATAAATTATATTAAGATGTGTTTTATATTGGAAATTTTGAATGGTAGTGGGTTGTTGTTACAGTAGGTATTTACCTTAGCTCATGTTCACCTAGGTACTTTATTTACCTTTATTGTATTTATCTTCACCCACTTATGTGTGTGGATATTTCTTTTTATTTATTTAAATATTAGGGGGATATTATCTAGTTGTTAGGTACAGTTATTTCTTTGATCTATGGTATTGACTAGATCCTTGATGTCTAGTTATTTCCTAAATCTATGGTCTTGACTAGTTCTTTGAAGACTAGTTCTTCCCCTGATTTATGGCTTGATCTACGACTTTGATATTGCTACTCATTTGTTTGCAAAGGTTTTGGTAAACTTATACCCATTAAAATCTTTAGCCCTTGGTAATATGGTATGGTCGATTAAAGCTTGTGATTCCTACTAGTAGGTGCTTAACTCCAGCCCCTTTCATTTTATTTGTGTGGTGAAGGCAAGAGCATTTTATTCTATTTTAGTGGCAACTAAAATAAATAGTAGAGCATAATATTGAAAAGCTTGTATCTTTTGATTTGTAACTCAGTTTTGAGTGCCTTTTTTTTGCAAAAGTGCTTGTTTTTTCATGCTCTTTCCATTGGAAATATTTATTTTGAGAATTTCACTATAATTATAAAGTGCCATATTGTAACGCACACTCATTATAAAGTGCCAAAATCTAGGGGGCTCTTGTTGCATTGCTTGGTTCTTGCATTTCTTTTGGTGATTTTTGTGAGGATGGATTATTTATCTACTTCTTCATTAGATAATGTTGAGCCATTAACAACACATAATTATCACACATGGAAACCAAGAATGGAAATAATAATTAAGTGAAAAGGATTATGGGATTTAATTTCTTCATAACAAGTGTTCACTAGAGAAAATTTGAAATTTCACTACCAGTGCAAATTTGATGAGTGTATGGGTTTGATAGGAACTTATATAAGTGATAGTATTTTGTTTCATTTGGAAAAATGTGGCTCTCCTTTCAAAATATGGGAGAAGGATTTATTTGGTAAGGTGGATCACATGAGATCCATGTAACTTAAAATTGAGATCACCTCTCTTAATCCTGAAGATTTTCCAACAATTATAGACTATCTTACCAAGTTCAAGAATTTATTGGCAAAATTGAAGGGGAGTGGAAGAGATAAGAAAGATAAAGAGTGTGTTTAGTTGATTCTATCCAAGTTGATGGGACCATTTCAAATCTTTTCTTCAACCTTTTTCTCTAGCATGGATTCCTTAGGTGACAAATTCAAAATGTTTGACTTAGAAACATTTTGTGAAAGACTTACTAGGGATGAATCCAAATTGTCTCACCTTGAGTCTTCCACCTCTCAAAAGGAATTAGTTGCATCCAATCCCAAGGGCAAGGGAAAACCAAAAATTAAAACCAAATTCATCCCTTCTCCATCTCAAAGTGTTCCTAAACCCAAAGAAAACAACTCTAAACCCATGGAGTATTCTAAATCCAAGTAAAGTCTAGCCTTTTATGCTCTTTTTGTGGGGGTAGTGGTCATGAAGAACATAGGTGTAATAAGCGAATGCAAGTCTTAGAGGATGCAGTCAAGAAACAAAAAATTTTGATATCCACTCCACCTCCTTCTAATAAGCATGGAAAAGCACTTAATGTTGTTGGGAGATCTTAGTCACCACTTGTAGATAGTTGGGTTATAGATTTTGATGATTCTCATCACATGAATTCTTCCAAGGAGTCTTTTGTTTCTCTAGGTTTGAGTTCTACTTCTAAAATTAAGGTTGAATATTCTTCCTTTCTTTCTGTTGAGATAAAAGGTGATATACAACTTGATGGTGGAAGTATCCAAGATGCACTATATGTTCCTAACATCAATACAAATTTACTTTCTTTATATCAAATTTGTCATTCTAGTCAAGGGAAAACATTGACTTTTACACCACATGGGGCAGAAGTAAGAACTTTTTAGAGCCTTATTCACTTGTTCTTCAGGGTATTATTGATCATAGTTCTAGACTATATCACTTTGAGGGTTTTGATGACACTTCTTCTATATGGACAATATTGGTTTCTCATGCAGATTTAGAGAGTAAGCTTTGGCATGAAAGATTTGGACATCTTAATTACAAATATTCAAAGGAGTTGAGCACTCATGGTATGGTAGATACTCTTCCTAATATTTCTTGTCTTGAGGGAGTTTTCTCTGGCTGTGCATTAGGGAAACAACACCAAGATCCATTTCATAAGAATTTTTCTTAGAGAGCTTCTTCACCACTTGAGCTTGTGCATAGTGATTCGATGTTTTTTCCTACCCCCTCTTTCAATGGAGCTAAGTATGCACTTACATTTATTGATAATTTCTCGATGCGTACTTGGGTTTATTTTCTCAAGTAAAAAAGTGAATTTTTTTCAAACTTCAAATTCTTCAAGGATTCGGTCGAGAAAAAATCTTTGAGTTGCATAAAGAAGCTTCACACTGATAATGGGGGGGAGTACTTCAGCAATGAGTTTTCTGATTTTTTGACAACTCAAGGAATTATTTATTAGCATTTTGTTCCTCATACTCCACAACATAATGGCTTAGTAGAGTGGAAGAATAGAACTTTGAAGGAAATGGCTAATTGTATGATGCATTCTAGAGATTTAGCTTCTATCTATTGGGTAGAAGTAGTTAATTGTGCTAACTATATTCAAAATCACACACCACACATATCACTTGAGCATTTGACTCCAGAGGAAGCTTGTTCCAACACTAAGACAAATTTCTCATTTTTTGAGTCTTTGGGAGCCATGCTTGGGCTTTTGTGCCACATAAGAAAAGGGAAAGATTTGGATAAGAAGAGAAAACCCTTGATCTTTGTAGGGTATTGTGATGACATGAGAGCTTATCAACTTTGAGATCTTGATACTCATGTCGTTATTTTTTGAACACCTGTATAGTTTGATGAGCACTTCACTCCTCATGAATCTTCATCTTCTTCCATGCCTCCTTCATCTCATCTTGAGGATCCTTTCTTTGAGGATGTTAATGACAAGGTTATAGATTCCATTGAGGATATTATTCCTAGCGATGTTGTCACTATGCCTAAGTGGGATTGTACTATAGTTTCTGACGTGGCACTTTTCATATAGGATCTTCCACCCACTAGGAATCATCAAACACATTCTACAGGTTTTGGACTTTTGTGTTAGGAAGTTTATGAGGATCCACAGTCTTTTTCAAAGGCTCATGGGATACAAGAGTGGAATGATGAGATGGCAGAAGAGTATTCTTATTTGATGAAGAATCATACTTGGGATTTGTTCTATCTTCCTAAAGGAAGAAATATGGTTAGGTGTAAGTGGGTATACTGAACCAAATACGTAGCTGATGGGTCCATTGAAAAGTATAAGGCTAGTCTTGTTGCAAAGACAAGTTGAAGGTATTGATTACTTTGAGACTCTTACACCCGTTTCCAAGATAGATTTTGTACACCTTGTACTTTCTATTACTGCATCACAGGGGTGGCCCATATACCAGATGGACGTGAAGAGTGCCTTCTTACATGGATATTTATGAGAGGAAATATACATGGAGCAACCTACTAGATTTTTTCAAGATTCTTCTCTTGTTTGTAGGCTTCCAAGGTCTCTCTATGATCTCAAACAAGCCCCTCGGGCTTGGTATGAGAAGATGGATTATTTTCTTCTATCTATTGGTTTTGTTCATTTCCACTCCAATCATATAGTGTATCTTTAGCATGTTGGTGTGGATATTGTGATACTTGTCTTGTATGTTGATGATATGTTACTTACTGATAGCTCTTCTTTCCACTTTCAAACTATTCAGAGGGCTCTTTCTACATAGTTTGACATGATAGATGTTGGGTTATTTCTTTATTTCCTTGGTTTTTAGATTTCTCAGCCAAATTCAGGGATTCATTTGATTCGGCCAAAGTACACTCATGATCTTCTTCAGCACTTTGATATAGTTGATTACAAGCCAAGTTCATCTCCTTTTTAGTCTGGGGTTACTCTTACTTTCACATGTACCACTCCACTTTGTGATCCTACTTTGTATATGCAGTTGGTTGGAAGTCTCATGTACTTGACCCATACTCGCCTTGATATTTCATTTACAGTATGGCTTGTGTCTCAGTTTGCACATTCTCCTCATAGCAGTCACTGGAAGGCTACTAAAAGGATTTTTTGCTATTTACATGACACTTCCCACTTTGGCCTACACTACACTAGGGATTCTACACAGTTGGTTGGATATACAAATTCAGATTGGGAAGGTTCTATTGATGACAGGCGTTCCAATTTTGGTTGTATTTTTTTCTTGGTTCTTCTCCAGTTGCTTGGGCATGTAAAAAGCAATAAGCTATTGCACTTTCATCTTCAGAGACAGAGTACATGGCAGTAGTTATAGCAAGTCAGTAGATTCTTTGGCTTCGACGGTTATTGATAGAGTTTGGATTCCCATAGGATTCACCGACTATACTTTGGTGTGACAACCAAAGTGCAATTCACATTTCTTACAACCTAGTTGAGCACCAACAGACTAAGCATATTGCGAACATCTTTACAAAGACTTTTGCATCACCTCGCTACCTTGAGTTGCATGGAATGCTTAGGGTTTCAGACATTTTTCTTGGGGGTGTTCGTGAGAATATTTTCCTTCTTCTTCTTCTTCTTCTTCTTTCTCTTTCCTTCTAACAGGATTCTTTCCTTCTTTTGGTTTCAGATTTCTTCATGGATATATTGTACATGAGTATCGCATTAGGCCTAGTTGTTGGGACTCATATTGTGGATATCCCACTTCTATTTTTGGCCCCTAGCTTCACTTGAGGGGGTGTTAGAGTAGGTATTTACCTTAGCTCATGGTAACCTAGGTAATTTATTTACCTTTATTGTATTTATCCTCACCCACTTATGTGTGTGGATATTTCTTTTTATTTATTTAGCTATTGGGGGGATATTATCTAGTTGTTAAGTATAGTTCTTTCCTTGATCTCTATGGTATTAACTAGTTCTTTCCTTGATCTATGGTATTGACTAGATCCTTGATGTCTAGTTATTTCCTAAATCTATGGTCTTGACTAGTTCTTTGATGACTAACTTTCTTTCCTTGATTTATGGCTTGATCTACGACCTTGACTACTTCTTAGATTGTTATTCCTTGCCTATATAAGAAAGGCCCATTCTTATTGTATTTCATTGAGTTCCATAATAATATATGATATTGATGCTCATTTTTTTGCAAAGGTTTTGGTAAAGTTATTTTGGCGAATCACTTTCATCTTATTGATTGTGGTGTTTGATTAGCATCTGAGTTCTTGGCTTGGTACGATTTGGTTATCATTCCTTTTAGTTGTTATGTTCAACAATAGATTTATTTTTTTGATTTTAAATTTTACTTGCATTTTAATTTTAATCAAGAAGTTTTTATTTTTTTCTAGGAGAAGTGGTGGTGGGTTATAATATCTATTGTGGATTCACTTTCAAGTCTAACTTTAAATTTTTAATCCTCCAGCTCAACACCCTATCTCTTTTGCTTTGTAATTTGGATTGGAAGAAAACTTAATTATTTCCCATCTTACTTCCTCCATATTGTATTACTATATATTATTTTGTATATTTTTAAAAAAATCATGACACTCTTGATTGTTTAATTATAACATTATAAAAATAATCATTTCTTTTGTTACACCAAATAAAAAGTAAAACTTGAATGGTATATAATTATTTGAAATTACATAAAAAAATACTATATTTGAGTTTTGTTTTGCATGTTATATTTCTGTTGTATTTGCCTTGAATATTTTTTATATCAATGGCACAAAGTGGGTAAAATCATGGAAAAATTTGATGTTGTAAATAAAACTATAGTGGTATAGTCTTTTTGTGCCAAAAAATGTTAATTTCCAAAAACAATCATGCCAAAATAACTAAAAAAAAATCAAATTTGAAAGTAAAACTGACCAAATTATAACACAAATTACACTTTATGTAATAATATATGGACTCCAATGTGTTATGATTAATTTATTACATTTATTAATGTAAAACCACTTTCTACATATATAAAAATCAAGTAGTTGAGGTTCAAGGTTTTTTTAAGATATCAAAAACTAAGGATAGAGTGGGTCAACCCTCTTTAAGGGTGTATGAAAAAACAAAAAGAAGAAAGAAAAATTATATTGTTGTATACACACACACATGAACTCAAATACAAGAATATGATTTATATTATAAATTCAAATGTATGTTTCTACTTATAACTCAAGCTTTAAACATATAAATGATAAGCCTCGTACACACACACACACACACGAGAGAGAGAGAGAGAGAGAGAGAGAGAGAGAGAGAGAGACTAGTTTTATATATAATTATAACTTTGCTAAACACTAGTTTGAAATGTACGTAAACAAAAAATAATAAACATAAATATTGGGAGACACATGAGGATCTTCTAGTGATAGAGAAGATATTGGTCATACGTTACTAGCACAGACTGATAGGTTTTTGCAAATTCCGAAGGGAAGTGATCTTATGCAACATGATTTCCATATTTTTAAGGGATGTGAATTTCTTCCAAGGCTACTTGAGACACTTGTTAAAGTGGTGGAAGGAAATATTAATTTTTCAACCCCTTCATCTTCACTTCAGATGTCTATAACTCCTAAACAATCTCTAAAATATTAAAAAATCTCTTTTGTCAAGGTCTCAGTGAAGATATCAAAGAATTAATCTTTTGATCTACAAATGTCCAAGTATATTTCTTCATTGTTGATTATATCTCTAATGAAGTGATATCTTGTATAAATGTGTTATCTCATTTTTTTGGAAAACACGATTCTTCGATAGAGAAGTTACTGTCAAAAAATATATGAGATGTTACTTCTTTCTCATGAATTAAGTCTAACAACACTTTGTGTATTCAAATTTCTAAAGATAAAGTAAATGTGGCTTCCATACACTTTTCTTCCATTGAAGAGATGTAATTGGTTGTTTCTTGGAAGACAAAGTAACTTCGCCTCAATATAAGTGTGGAAAATATATTAAATTTTACACTTTCCGTAAATTCATTATTGATATAACTAATCAATTTCAATTCACTTAATGCACAATTTGAAATTCCATGTCTTGTTGTTCTAGCTACATATATTAGATTTCATTTCCCATCTTTCCAATGTGAATATTTTGGAGACTTCATAAACCTTGAAATAAGGCTTATGTCATACAAGGTATTAGGCCTTATGGTTGTTATATACATTAGACTATCAATAAATCATTTGTACATCCAGTTGTATCAACACAAGAGGCAGTAAATAGGGTGTGAAATAGGAGTGGGGAATCTTTAGTAGTGGATGGTGTAGCTCATTTATAAGATGGATAATTTTCCCAAGAAAATGAAGACCTTTCCAACTTATTGATTACACGTTTATCTCCCAATTTTTTTTGGTAATAATAATAATTTTTATTCCATGTCAAATATCTTGATGATAAGGGGTCCATGCACCATGATGTTTCTCAATGATTTTTTAATCTTGGATTATACGTGGCCTTACTAAACCAAACCATTTTTTTTTGGGATAACTGTCTACAATTATGTAATATGAAATTTATGTTAATGTAAAGGAATTTATAATCTCTAGGATTATTCTCTAGTATGACGCCCACACTATTTGACCACACACTATTTTCGAGATGTCCAATCACGAGCTAGGTCATCGATGTGTCACACTGCTTGTGCCATATTTTTCTCAAAATATCATCTTATGGATCTCTAACCATACTCATAAAGTGATATAGAATCTCTTTAATTTCGACATGTGTATTTAAATATCCAACAACCAACTCTAGAGACCCTATAGTTAGATCCAAAGATTATATAGTCAGATATAAAGACTATATAGTCAACTTTGGAGACCATACAGTCAGCTCCAGAGACCACTCAACCAGCTCAAGATATCCAAAAACCAGCTTCGGAGATCCAATAGTCAGCTCTAAAGATCCTACCATTCAACTCTGAAGATCTACAACTAGCTTTTAAGATCCTTACAATCACCTCCAGAGATCCTACCACTAGCTTTTGAGTTTCTATAGTTAGCTTCGGAGATCTATAGTCAGTTTTTGAATTGGTTGTAATTTTTTTCATGCATAACGAAGTTTTATATGATTTTTTAGTAGATTAATACTAAGCGGGTGTTGAATGTTATAATCTTCATCTACATTTAAATTTCTATTTTTATTTTTTCCCTCCTCTCCACCTACCTTCCTTTGCATTTAGTTATTCTATTTAGGTTCTTGGACTTGAAATATCTCTTAGGAGGGAAAATTAATGAATGATTGTAAAAATAAAATTTTTAAGTGCACATTGCAGTATGTAATAGTAGATAACAATAAAAAAGAGAATATAACAGATAAAGGAAAGAACACAACAATGTAGAGTACAACCAAAAATTATTACAATAGCAAGAGCATACAAATGCACGGAAAAAGTAGGAGAATAGATAACAAACCAAAGTAGGTATGAGGAGTAGTAATATATAGACAACAGAGAAATCAATAAGCTTTTTGTAGCAAGCAAATGATGATTTATATTTAATAAATTGTATTTAACTTAATAGGATCGTATTTTGTGTTTTTTGGGCTATACTTTATCTCCATAGTTTTGTATTTTGATTTTTTTTCTCCATTGCTCTATTTTTTTTATTTTAATCCATTTTCAACACTTATCTTATCAATAATGTTCACCACACAGGGGAACATACCACACCCAACTGGATTTACCATTTCTCTTATTTGTCCACCATCTCAAATTACACTAATGAAAAAATCTATAAATTATTACTTTTCCCTTATTTTTATTGAAATAAGCTCCAAAGATGAGAATATTGATTTATTATGTATTTAGATTTAAATTTCCTTAAAATTCTAGAGTGATGTTTTGGTATGGATTTATCAATTGTCTCCCCTTTCTCAGAGCTTTAAATGTTTGGGGTTCAAATGTTAAATATGCGTCACACACTTAATTTAACGACAATTCAATATTTTTTTTCTTACATTGATCATTTAAAACCATTCAATTAAATATTGTTTTTCTTACATTGATCATTTATAACCATTCAATTAAATATTTGTCAATACAATAGTGAAATTATTAATAATTTTAATATACTACAAAATTTGAAAAAATAGTTTTAAGATTGATATATGTCGATATTTTTGTATTAGTTATAGTGTGAGTTATTTACTATTTTTCACATTTGTCTTGTACTCTGGTGGTTTTGACACCTTTGACTTTGTTTCTCTCTTATTTACTCATGTCTACCTCTGTGTGAGTCTAACCCTTTCCTTATTTTGAAGTATTTCCTCCTATTTACTATATATTTCTCTTTCATCCTATTAATTACACATCATGATATTTTTGTAACATTATGAAGCATCTCATACTATTTTATGACCATTACAAATTTTGTTACATGAGGTTTGTGACAGTTAAAAACTAGCCACCTTTTCGTTCCAACATTTTTTATTCATGACTTGCGCATCTTGAGTTTTTACTCTTATTTATTCATATTTTCACTAGTTATAAATTATTACAGTGCAATAATATCCTAATTTAATTTAGGAAGTTTTAAATTATAAATTTACTATCATGAGCACAAAGAAAATTTTCATATGAAAGTTATAAGGAAGAAACAAGTCTTAATTGTAAAGCATCTTTTAACCACTAGATGATTCTAAGCGTGGAATCTACAAATCAAACTTTGAAAACTTGGCGCAATAGGATTGAAAATATCAAATATTAAAATTTAAATAGGTATTTTTTTAATACATAGAAGCTAGGAAAATATATTCATTAAAAAATATATTTAAAATGGGTTCATCTTAAAATCATTTGTAGAAGATTTGATAATGGTAAAATGTCTGGCTACTAATTTTAATCCATAAGTTCTATTTTTAAAAGTGTTGCCATGAATTTGATAAACATGATGAAAATGATGACGAGGGTGGATTTTGTTGGTCAATCTGATAAGGAATGGCCATTTTTATTGAATGTAATATGTTTGCATTCATATGTAGATGAATCTACATCTCATGTTTATTATGAGATAATATGTAGATGAAACTGCATTCATATGTATATGAAGTTAATATGTCTACATAAATATTATTACCATACATCATCTCACAACACAAATTAAGAACAAGGAGAAGCTGCTTGAACATCATCTCACAACACAAATTAAGAACAAGGAGAAGTGTGAAATAAGAGAATAAAATTGAACTAGAAACTATATCAAGATTAAATAAGATATTGATGGTGTCAGGAAGCATCATTAATAAACTTTAGACTCATAGGAGACCACTAGGAGGCAAAGAGAATGTGGAATGCATTTGTGAAAATTTTCCATTATTTCCTCCCAAGGTAAGTACTTGATATATTCTCAAGCATCACATTTATTTAAGGTGATGGCGGTGTGAGTAGTTTAAGGAAAAGGACATGAGGTCACTATGTAGCAAGAACCTTACCTTTTAGAAAAGGATACATCAATGTTGTTTTCCAAATACACAACCTCCATTAAAAACACAATCTATAAAAGACAACTTAAGTAGACAAAATAATAAGTCTTATAAACTCATCTATTGAAAAATATTTATAGTTCAAATTTTCAAATTGTTCAAGCCAATTTTTCTTACTAAATGAACTTGAGAAAGGTCTGTTTTCCACGAGGAAGACTCAAAACCTTGAAATATATGCATAACTTAATGAACATGAGTAATAAATGATTTCTTGAAGAAGAATAAAAACCATGAAATACATGCCTAACTAAATCAACACGGGAAATTATTCCCAAAGAAGACTTCCAAACATAAAATACATATAGGCATGAACTATGACCATTACTTCTTGAATAGATCATAATGTATGGTTTTTTTAAATATCTTATTTAAATATTATGACAAGAGAACTCCAAAAAATTTGCACTTCCCTAAGGCATCAAGATGAGAAAGGCTTGATTTTTCCCTAGTGCTCCATTCACAAAAGGTATCAAAATAGGGGATCTTGATGGTATTACCCAAGGCATACATAATGGCTTAAAAGGTAGAATAAAATACCTAGTATTAACCCTTCAACCTAGATAAAATGAGAAAGATACACTCATCATTCTTCTTGTACTTACCAAAATTTGTTAACTGTGAGAGAATGAACTTGAACCTGGAAAGAAAGGCTTTAATTGATAGAAATTTTGTAGTTATAAGAGAGGAAAATTCGACATCTAAATATCAACGTCTAAATTTGTTGATTTTCCTAAATAATGTGTAAAATTTATCCCATGTGACTTTTATGACTTTCCATCTTTTAGTAGTTCCTTATTTAATGATTTATATAGATATCGATTCACCTTTATTCATATGGAGGGGAATGGACCTTCCAAAAAACATGAGTATAGATGCAACGAGTTGACATTGATTCAATACCCACATATGAATGATATTTTACTTTGACATGTATGAACACGCATCAATGTAGGGTGTAGTGTTGACACTTAATTTTAGTACAAGAGTAATTAACTGTTGTGGTACTAGTGTATGTATGTGTTTATGGAGAGTTGTACTGATTTAGGCTCATATTGATGTGTTTTATTTAGTAATTTTCACATTTATCTTATGTTCTAGTGTTTTCAACACTTTCCACCTTTTTTTTTTCTCTGATAATCTTTTGTTCCACTTTGTGTGGGAGCTATTTCCTTCTATTTCACTATTTTATTTATTTTTATCTTTCCTCTTCTTATTTCCTATTTCTTTTACATGTTATCGTAGTTTTGTGATAAAAATGTTATGAAATCTCTCGTACTAGTTTCAAAACTATTACAAAATTACTCGTGTAAGTTTCGTGACTAATACAAAACTAGTCACTTCACCTTACTAGCCCTTTTCATGAGTTTTGTCTCTCATTTTGGCTCTTATTTGTTCTTTTGTATGATTTATTAGAAATCTCTTTGCTAATTTGAATAAAAAAAATTATTTATAATTTGATAATTAGGATGAATATATAAAATATTCCAATTGAAATATGTATTAAAAATAAAATATTAGTACATGTAAGGTGGATTAAAAAATGAAAATTTCAAATAAACTAGTCTTAAGATCTTTCTCATGGGCAACTTATTGTCTATCATCAAGTTCATTTTTTAAGTTGATAGAGGAGACTAAAAGGCTATCTTTCTCGAAGTTCTTGAATTTTATAGCTCAAAGAGAAAAAGTGGGTTTTAATGTTGAATTGAATGTGTCTACATCCATCACCCAAGATTATGATAAATACCATATATTCTTCTCAAAACACAAACAAAAACATATCATCTCGTTGATATAAAAATTATATTGAGATAAGATAAGATAAGATGGTGTCAGGAAGCATCACTAGTGAACTAAAGAGTCCATTGGAGGCACAACGAGTGTGGAATACATTTTTGAAGGATTACCATAATGTCCTCCCAAAGAAAGTTCCTAAGGTATTCTCAAGCATCACATTTATTCAAGGTGATGGAGGCATGGACAACGTCAAACAAATCAATTTCAAAGATGCAGGTATGTATTGCATCACATTTATTCTTTTTAATTATATGATCTGTTAGTTAGCCAACCAATGATAAATCCACTTCATAAAGTGGTAAATAGTCCATTGGTTGTTGACTAGTCATTCTATGCAAGCACATGTGATGGATAGGCTCTACATGATCATTTTTAATGTATTCATTCACTCATATGATGTGAAATGGTGATAAACACAGCCGATCCGAAAGTAAACTTTGTGAAGGAGATTGTGGAAGAATTCAACAAGGTGAAGTTTGTATACCATTACATACACATGCAGGGAGGAATGCTAGGAAATAAATTGGTTTCTATAAAATACAAGCTCAAATACACCCCAAAAGTAAAGGGTGGATGTGTGTGTAGCTCTAAATTCCACTTTGAAACCCTACTTGGTGTTCTGCATGATGAATCCAAAGTACAAGAGATCAAGGAGAAGACCATAGGTATCTTCAAGAGGATCGAGGCATATCTCCTTGCCAACCCCACCTTATATGTTTAAACACACACACACACACAACACACACACACACACACACACACACACAGATATATATATATATATATATATATATATATATACACACATATATATATACATATACATATATATATCTATATACATATATATATACATACATATACATATATATATATATATATATATATACATAGACATATATATATATATATACATATATATATGTATATGTATATGTATATGTATATATATATATATATATATATATGTATGTATATATATATGTATGTATGTCTATACACACACACACACACACACACACACACATACATACATACATACATACATACATACATACATATACACACACACACACACACACACACACACACACACACACACACATACAACCCTCATCAATAATGCCTACCACACAAAGGTACCACTGCCCACATCCAACATTATTTTTTTTGTCTGTGATTTGAAATTTCTCTTATAATAAAATAAACATGGTTACTCCTTATTTCCTTCATAAGAAATTATCATTTTTCAAATGAATTTTTGGTTCAAATTGATAAACCATGATATTTACACCACCTCATCTCATCAATAAATACATAGCCACAACGGAAACTCATACCCTGTATTTTCTTAATTTAACTTTAACTTTGATGTCCATTAAATTCTTATTAATAAATTTTATTTTTAACCAGAAGATTATAATGCCAATGAATGGATTCACTTTTAAATCTAAATTTAAATTTTTAATCACAGTAAGAAGAGCACAATGACATTTAATAGCTCATCATTTTATCTCTTTTTATAATTTGTGATTTATATGAGAAGAAAGCTTAATTAATATCATCTTATTCCATCAATATTGCATTACTATATATTATTATGTAGATTTTTTTTTAAATTTTAATTGTGTCATCTTTGATTGATTAAAATAAAACCAATCACAATGAGTATATTTATAAAAATAATAAAAAATATAATTTTATTTGTTTTACTATACTCACAGTGAGTATATTTAAAATAATAATAAAAAATATAATTGCATTTGTTTTTACTATCTAAGTAAATAATTTTGTTTGTAAATTAAAATGAAATTACATATAATCATTCAATAAAGAATTATACTATATTTGATTTTATATTTTTTTGTTATATTTGTGTTGTATTTACTTTGAATATTTTTAATATAGGTGGAAAAAATTCAATACAACCATCACAAACTTGATGTTGTAAAAAATAAATAGTGGCATCGTCTGTTATGTAAATAAAAAATTCTAATTCCTCAAAAAAATTCATGCCAAAATAACAAAATAAACATTTTTAAATGTAAAATTGACTCAAATCAACAACACAAAATCAATCACTTTATGTAATAATATATGGGATCCACTGTGTTATAATTAATTTTATACATTGATTAATGTAAAATAAAACAACTTTCCAAATATAAAAAAATCAATATAATGAGGTAGTTGAGGTTTAAGAAATATTTAAATAGATAAAGATAAAGGATTGGGTGGGTCAAATCTACTTAAGGGTGTCTATAAGAATGAAAAGAAGTAATAAAAAGTATAATATTTATACATACACAAACTAAAATACACAAATATGATTTCTATTAAAAATTAAACTGCACTTTGGTGCTTACAACTGGGTTGAAAAATAACAAATGAGAAACCTCATATATAGAGAGAGGAAAACTACAATTTAGATATACATCAGGTTGAAATGTAATAAGGAAATGAATAACCTAGTCTTTTGATATAACAAAAGTCCCAAATATAGTTCTCCTTTGTTGACTATCTCCCTAATGAAGTGACATTTTGTATCAATGTGTTTTATCCTTATGTGGAAACTCATGATTGTTGGACAATGCGATAGAAAAGCAATCAAAAAAAAATATCTTAAATGCTTCTTTTTAACATGCTACAAATGTGGTTACAACATACTCTAATTTTTTCTAAAGATAAGGTAACAATGGTATGTTTCTTGGAATCCCATACAGCTGCACCCGAACCAAAGTGGAAAGCATATCTAAATGTGCACGTTTTGTCATCTACTCTTCTTGCGAATTCATTTCCATTATAACCAACCAACTTGAAATAACTTGCAAACTATAAAATTACATGTCTTATTCTTTCAACTTCATATTTTATATTTTTTTTCCCATCGTGCTAATGTGAGTCTTATAAAGAATCCATAAAATCCAAAATAAGGCTTATGCCACAAAATTTATTAGGCATTGTGGCAATTAATTACATTATAAGATTAACAACTCATTTGTAAGAAATTGGATCAACATGATGTCCCTTATCATCCTTACTCAAATTAAATCTTGTGGTAAATGGTGTTGATGTTAGTTCTCTATTTAGCATCCTGAACCCACAAGGGATTCACAATCCCAATCATTACCTATTAGGTGAGTTTGTATTAGGGTTTTATATACTCATTATATCGCTCCATATTAATGGGTATAATGGGTTCACGTGTAAAGGTTCTAAAAAATATATTGGGGGTATGATATATGGAGTACTAGGGAGGAGGATGGATAATTATTCATGGGGTATATGAAGAATCCCTAAAAAATATCATTTGCATTGTTTGGTTTGTCAAATTAGCAAAATGGTTTAGAGATAATCAACATCTTTTTCCAAAGTAACAATACTACGTAACTCTAAAATTTTGTGACATACTTTATAGTGTCATTGCTAAGGTATATTTCTTATCGTTTGATTCAAATGTTTTAGGAGAATGCATGTCATGAACATTAATACATTTAACTGGAAATATTGCAACCAAATTGTATGACCCTCCACATTACTATAAAAATTTTGATTGGTGTGAAAGATGTAATTGGAACATAAAGGAAGAGAGATATAAAATTACACATACTGAGAGTTTGTAATTTTATAGTCCAATATGAATTCTATCATGGTTTCAAGTGGAAATATAATTCAATTTCTCAAAATTTTAAAATCTTGAATCTAACACTAAAGAGATGGAAATAAAAAGGGGTATAAAAATATCATAGGGAAAATTGGTAGTTTAGATATATGGTAAAATAAGGGTTTTTTTAATATTTATAATTTTGTATTAGGAGGGATTGTTAATAATAGAATATTGAGATGTATATGTGGAAATAGGGGTGTTTTTTATTATTCTACAAATGCACATGAGAGACCATAAGTTTACATAGTGAATCCCTCGTGCCTGAACCTCTTCAAAACATCATTTGCATGCTTATATTGACATATGAAAATTAAACCTTCTAATTGATTGAATTTGATGCCAAGGAAATAATTCATTAATCCCAAATATATCATTTTAGACTCTCTTTTCATTTAGAACTTAAACAATACAACTGACTAGTTTCTTGTGAAATTAAGTCATCCACACATAAGAAGATGATCAAAATTTGACCTTGGTTATTCATTTATATATATAATGTGGGTTCACTTATACTTCTAATGAATTAATTACTCAATAAGTATGAGTAGATGCAACTATGCAACTATACCAAGCTCTTAGTTTTTTCTTCAGAATGTAGAGAACTTTCTTTAGTCTACAAAATTTGTACTCTTTTCCTTCAATTTTATATCTCAGTAGCTTATTCACATAAACCTATTATTCTATAACACCATCAAATAATGTGGAATTTATGTCAATTATATAAATTTTTCGTTAGCTTTGAACTACTATGGCTAAGATAGTTTAGATGGTATCTAGTCTAGCCACTGACACAAATGTTTCATTATAATCAATTTTGGGTTGATATGAAAAAACCTTTTCAACCAACCTTAATTTTTCCTTCTCCACATTTTCATCTGGATTGTACTTAGGTATTTGTTAGAAAAATAGATTTTCGTGTTGTAAATTATTGATTTTTCACCAATACTTAGGGGCTAAGCCCCTCCTTGCAAATGCAAACATATATGGTCTTTGTTATTTTAAAATAGATAGAATAGATCCATGTTGTAGAGGAAGAGTATACCTTTCAGTTCAAGATTCGTCGAATCATCCTCATGACACGGGGAAGAATACAATATTGGGTCTGTAAGAAGAGGATAACCTTCTAATCCATGCAAAACATCTCCTAAAAATTATTCTTCTTCACAGGGAAAAGGGAAGAATTCATGCTCACTTTTATGATTACTATCACATTCTTTTGGTGATGGTAAAGAAACCATCTCATCATATATGCAATTTGTTACCCTTCCATCCATGATTTTTATCAAAAAGGAAATTGGATTCTTCAATTTGTTTCATTTCATTATTGTGCATTTGTGAATCAAAAGGAGAGAAAAATTTGGAAAAAAAAAAACCATCAATGATTATCCCAAATTCTTCCTCCTGAAAATCCTATGGGAGGAAAAGAGGGTTCATCTCTTGGACATATTTAAGGTTAGTGAAATTCTCTGTGACCTTGTAATCATCCATCAATAGACAATAATTCTCATACCTAGTGCATATTTTTGCTTCAACAGATGATATCTCGAGCCAAAATGAAGATATGAATGGAACTTCAACTTTCATGCTTTCTTCATTATCCTCTAAGGTGATGAATTGAATTTCATTGGAAGGATCAAGAACAGGGAAGTCATGAGAAACACATAGGAGTCTTTTAGGAACAAATACCTCTTAATATGGAGAATCATCAGAATCTTGTTCCGAAGGATGAATCTATTCTTCTTCACCATTATGGAGTGCTTCAAGCTACTCATATCCTTCTTGCATAGTCTCAACATAATTAAAAATATAAAGATTGGTTTGGGAATCATAACTTTCTTATGCAACACTCAAGATCCTTTGCACAAACTCCCTTTTCAAGGCGGCCATTTCTTCATCTCCATAAGCGAGAAAATATTCCAAAGGAAGAGAGACAAAAGATATGGTTTTGATTTTCTTAGTCAATTGCATGAAATTAAAAACATTACCTTCATGAGATTCTTCCTCTTCATGTTTTTCATATAATTTTTTTAATCTCATTTGCATCTTTCTCATTAGGCCCTTAGATTCTTAATCATTAACGGGTACAATTCCCATTTTCATTCATCTACCAGTAGTCCATTTGAATTGGAGCCACATGGAGTTGATGGTAGGATATTCAAAAATAACAATTTTATCTATCCTAAATACTCTTTCCAAAACTTTTACAAAAATGTTACTAACATTTTTTCCTTTGATTGATTACAAGTTTTTATTTGAAGAAAGAGACCTCTTCGATTTTCCAAAGTCCATAATTTTTTGAGAGCTGGTCCAAAATGATGTTTGATAACAAATTTACATCTCTTGGTGGTAACCTTCTTCTTCGTGGTTGTTGTCACTTATTGGTGCCAAACACCAATCTCAAAACTCCATCATCATGATGTAGGAAATGAATGTGACATGGATTCATTCCTTGTTAGAGTCACCTTGAAAATCTAATTTTTACTTGATATCTATTATTTAATTTTTTGGAATATATACCTTTTTCGAATTTTATAGAGAATTGGAAATTATTGGGTTTTCACCAATTCTCCTGGGCTTAGCCCCTCCTTGCAAATATAGACATATGTTGGTGAAATATTTTTTCGCAATGAAAAATTAGTTGATTTTCACCAACACTCTGGGACTATTTCCCTCCTCTTTGTAATGGGGAGGATTCAATTTATTAAATTTAGATAAAACAAATATTGTGGGAGGGCATCAAGATGGGTATCACATAGGGATACTCTGTGGATGAAAAGAGGAGAGTTACAGAGAAATAAACACAAAATTGATACAAATAAAACTTAATTCAAACTCATTCTCATTAATTCTCAATATAACACTTTACATATATATTTATATAGGAATAACATTCCTATATTTTAGGGAGTATTTCTAACTAGCCTCCCATGAATGTCTCATCCAAACACCATATATGTGAGTGGTTAAAATCACATAACAAATAATTTTTATATGTTGTTTTATATAACAAACACATTTAACAATATATACCTTCACCAATATAATAATTACACACATAATTATTATTCTCTCATAATAACAATATTAATAATGTAAGCACTATTTTCCTAACATGCACCCACTTTGTGTGAACATTATTAATTCTCAAATATTCACCCCATTAATGTGAAAACAATGAAGAACCATATTTTTAAGAAGTTGAAGAACCTCCTGAAAGCATTGCTTAGACCATGTACGAACTCCAATTATTATCTCTTTACCCTTGTGAAGGCATAGTGATGATCCAAATTATGTAGGAATACTCCCTACCTCTTTGGGTTCCTGTGGCATTTTCCATTCCTCCTAGGGCACCTGAATTCTGAATCTCCTAGTTCTAAAAGTTGGGAACTAACTAGATAACCATCCCCCAACCTACCTCGTAATCTTCTCTTGCTCCCTAAAATTGAGTTTTCTAAAAACATTAATCCTTCCCAAATTATAAAAAGGGCTTCATTCAATTTATTTGACCATGGAGCTCATTGTATAATTTATCTCCACAAGATGGATGTCGCATACAAGGAAAAATGTGTCCAATTATTGAAAAGCAAGGTAATTTTTTTTATTTGGGCAATATTTGGACTTTGAATCATGATGAAAACTTATAAAATGACTATTAAAAAATCCTTAAATCACCTATATGACTTTGAGTCTTGTACAATAAATGATGTATTTAGATCATGATAAAACTAGTAACATAACGCACTTTTAGATATTTACAATTGATAATTTGATTGATTGATAAGAAGAAAATGAAAATTATGACATATATCGACTTTGGATTTTATAGAATTTTACAATGACTGGTAAATTTAAAAACAAACTTTAGATCATCATATAAAATTCCTATCGAATATTAGATTTGGCTCATTCTTCTAATATAGCCAAAGGCTATTATTAGAATGTATGCTACTAGTCGATTGAGATAATAGACCAGACCTATAACTAATAATCACACATATTACTTTATGGCTCTAAGCCTTTGACCGAAATATTTGAATTGACATTATAATGTCCATAAATTTAGATCTAATAAAACATTTCCATGTAAGCAATTGACCCCCAAATACAACAGATGAAATCCAAGAGATTGTAAAAATCCAAGTTCAAATGATATTGCCTAAAATTTGATATGCCCACCTTCTAGTGGACCCTTCCACCAATCAGTATATTCAATGCTAGTATGCTTGTTGGTTGATAATGCTCAGAATATCCACAATAAATGGTGCCAACATAATGAAATTCCCATATATTAAAACACCATGGAGAAAAGGCATAAACGTGGGTGAATAAACAATGTGAGGCACATAGGTATAGCATGGTCTCAATTAAAGAAAGATCCCTATGAACCCATGAGAGAGTTTGTAGCCAAATTAAACAGGAAGCTCTATAAAATCACATAAACTACCAGGCCCACAAAAATAATAAATTAAGTTTCTTCATCCATGCACAATTAGCCAAAGTTGATTTCATGCTAAGAAGAGCTCTACCTATCAATTTAGATGAAGCATAAACACTTGCAGTTGAAGTAGAGAATGAATTTTCAATATCTAGAAAAATCAAGAAGTGATTCAATAAAATCAGATTATTTTATAAGAATCAAAATGCACAACTATGATATAAATGATATACAGTAAAATAGGAATGTTAAACAATTTATTTAATTTATTAATGAAATGAAATAAGAGGGATAAGGCACTTGCCTTAATTTTTCTTACCTCCTAGTGACCTGGGACTGAACTGTGTGATGAAACAAAATAACAAATCATTGCCACAAACCCCAAAAAATGTAGCAGAGGTGAAATTGGATGGACTGGGCACCTAGAGAGGGATAGGGGCACCTTCGTCTTATTTCTAAACACCATGGTCTATGTAGATGCTCAAAAAACCTCCTTTGAGGTGTCGCAAGAGGCTCGCACTTGTTCCCCTTTTTCACGTGTAGGTTGCACATGGATCGCTGAGGTACTTGTAAACCTATAATGAAGAAAGCACATGTAAAACCCTCAAATAGACGTCAAATTCTAAAAAATAAAGATGCAAAATGAGGGGTCAAACTATCCTCAGCCACCACAATGGTGGAATTACAATTGGGTGTTGCACTACATCTCAGACCCAATGTAGTTATGTGTGCGCAATAATGCTCAAAGGTCACCCTCATGCTAATGATGCCAACATAGTGTGCAATATCTTGACAAAAATGTAAATGTGTGGATGGAATAGAATGAAATCCCCTTCCTATGTATTGTCTATTCAGATTAATGGCCCAAATGTAGTCCCTTGCTCTATGCAAATAGCTAGCCCTTGATAAGAATAGTCTACATATACAATGGTATGTATATTGTGTTTATATAGGGATCTCTTGTTTGAATATCAACAATAATGACCCAATATGATGAATAGTACCTCAAGAGATGAGAGGGAAAACTGAAAATACCAACCTCAAAAATAAAAAATAAAACCAAATACAAAGAGGACAAGGGTGCCTATGCTGGAGATGGGCACCTGACACTACTGTCTAACCCTGGGCACTAGTTTCTAATTTGGTAAAATAATTTGTCGTGTTGCAAACTATTGAGTTTTCACCAATTCTCTAGGGCTAAGCCCCTCCTTACAAATACAGACATATGTTGGTGAAATATTTTTTTGCTAAGAAATATTAGTTGATTTTCACCAACACTCTGGGACTATGTCCCTCCTCTTTGTGTTGGAAAGGATCAAATTTATTAAATACAGATAAAACAAATATTGTGGGTGGCCATAGAGATGGTTATCACATAGGGATACTCTGTGGAGGAGCAGAGGATATTTACAAAGAAATAAACACAAAATTGATACAAATAAAACTTAATTCAAACTCATTCTCATTAATTCTCAATGTAACACTTTCAATATATATAGGAATAACATTCTTATATTTTAGGAAGTATTACTAAGTAGTCTCCGATGAATATCTCACCCAAACACCATATATGTGAGTGGTTAAACTCACATAACAAAAAAATATTATATGATGTTTTATATAACAAAAATATTTAACAATATATACTAACTTACCTTCACCAATATAATAATTACACACATAATTATTATTCTCTCACACTAACCACATTAATAATGTAAACACTATTTTCCTAACATTCACCCACTTAGTGTGAATATTATTAATTCTCAAATATTCACCCCCTTAATGTGAACACGATGAAGAACCATATTTTGAAGAAGTTGAACCACCTCCTAAAAGCACTGTTTAGACCATGTATAAACTCCATTGATTATCTCTTTACCCTTGTGAAGGAATAGTGATAATATGAAATATGCAGGAATACTCCATACCTCTTTGGGTTCATATGCCATTTTCCCTTCCTCTTAGGGCACCTAAATTTTGAATCTCCTTGATCCAAAAGTTGGGAAATAACTATATAATCATCCCCCAGCCTACCTCATAATCTTCTCCTGCTCCCTGAAAGTGAGTTTTCTAAAAACATTTATCCTTCCCAGATTATAAAAGGATTTTATTCAACAAGCAACACAATAAGAACATTGAAAACTAGGAATACTAAAACTAAAATATACTCTGAAACAATGCAACCAAACCATCTATGCGGCCCCATTGTTGGTGATTGACGAGAGGTCACTAATTGACCTCTAACCTCCATCGTCCTCCGACATCTGATTGATGCTACTAACTCGGTTTTATTTGATCATGGAGTTCATTGTACAATTTATCCCCACGAGACGGATGTCGCGTACAAGGAAAAATACATCCAATTATTGAAAAGTGGGGCTTTTTTTTTTTGAAATATTTCTACTTTGAATCATGATGAAAAATTATAAAATGACTATTAAAAAATCCTTAAATCACCTATATGATTTTGAGTCTTTTACAATAAATGATGTATTTGGATTATGAAAAAACTAATAACATAACTAACTTTAAGATATTTACAATTGAAAATGTGATTGATTGATAAAAAGATAATGACAATTATGATATATATTGACTTTGGATTTTATAGACTTTTACAATGACTAGTAAATTTAAAAACAAACTTTATAACATCATACAAAATTCCTATCGACTATTAGATTTGAATCATTCTTCTAATATAGCCAAAGGCTATTATTAGAATATATGTTACTAGTCGATTGAGATAATAGACCAGACCTATAACTAATAATCAAACATATTACTTTATAAATCTAAGATTTTGACCGAAATATTTCAATTGACAGTATAATATCCATAATTTCAGGTCTAATAAAAACATCTCCACATAAGCAACTAACAAGTCAGATTTCAACGTCACGTCTAGAATCAGGCTGCAAATGATACTGACCCCCAAATGTAGAGCAGATGAAATCCAAGCGATTGAAAAAATCCATGTTCAAATGATAATGCCTAGAATTCCACGTGCCAACCTTCTAGTGGACCCTTCCACCAATCCACATATTCAATGCCAGTACGATTGTCGGTTGATAATCCTCAGAGTATCCAAAATAAGCAGTGTAAACATAATGAAATTACCATATATTAAAACAACATGGAGAATTAATTAATGGAATTATGTGTCCATGATTTATTATATCTTGTCATTATTAGCAAAGTTATTTTCCTCTAATTGAGTGTGTCTTAATTTTGGTTAATGCTTGTGAAACTATGCTAGTGACTATTTACAAGATTAACCCCTCTCTCCTAAGTTCTTATTTCCCTTCACCTTGTCTTCTAAGAAAATCCCTTCCTTGCAATGGGTGCAATAAATATTCCATAGGTCTACTGGAGTAACCCTATGTGATCTCCATCTTCATGACCACCCACAATATTTGTTTTATCTGCATTTAATAAATGGGAATATACACATCACAAAGAGGAGGGATATAGTCTGAAAGCGTTAGAGAAAATCAACTAATTTATCTTTGCAACAAATTATTTCACTAACAGTTTGTGGCACCCACCGTGGGGAATATTTTTCTATCTCTTCACCACATCATAAACAAAAAAATCCATTAAAAATCAAATATCTAAAAAATTAAAAAAATTAGAGATTGGAGATTGTAAAAATGTTGATGTTTGCTTTGCATTTTCCCTCGATTACTATTCTTGTAAACATTCCTCTTTTATATCCTAATATTCTTTTCTTTCAAGATAGTCAAGAAGATCTTACAATTGATTTGAGGAATTGCATCTAGAATAACAAAGAAAGATTCAATCACTATCACACATGTGCAAGATTTTTAGACTTGGAAGAAGAACATGCTCAGTCTCTATATTGTGCAAGACATGTTCCTAACCAAAAAAGAAGTGTAGTGCCCACTTCCCTTTGACACTTTTAGATACTGATTTTGATAATATTGATCATATTATGGACACTATTATGTTTTGTTTTAGTATGATGGTTAGACGTTAGATCATGGATTATTATTGATCTGGATTCAGTTATTATACATGATGATTACTAGAGGCATTTCAATATGTGATTGATGATATACTTTTGACATGGATATATTATAGATGTTGATATGGAATTATGACATTTGGATATTTTGAGTAGATATAGTATGGTAGATTTTGATGATGATATAGTTGATTTATTTAATTAAAATGATAATGTTGAATTCTTGATATTTTTGTGATTGATATGTCTAGATGATCTTGAAATGTTGATTATATCATTTTGGATGTTCTGATAGGGCCACGAGGCCGAAGGAGGTATTTGCATTTTGCAGGTTAAAAATCACAACAATGTCAGGGGACTGGAGACTAACCATATTGAAATTCTGGGTGAAATCAACAAGGTCACCATGGCAACTGTGTTGTTCGTTTGTGTGCTGAGTTATGTATGAATTCCCATGGGGGGGATTTCCATTATATGTGACCATGGGATATGTGTTTTATTTATGTGTTCATTTTTAATTATTGTTGCAAGTATTTTATTTGTAATGTGTTCCTTCTTTTAATTAATTTAAATGTGGTAGATTAATGTGATAGTCATATGTTAAATTTTATTTAAAATAAATTGGGATGTGGAATGTAATTAATAAAGTTGTTGTTATAAATATTAATGTGGTAGGAGTGTGTAAGTGATGTTGTAAGAAATTTGTAAGAGTCTTGTAAGGCAGATTTTGGAAGGTCAAGCACTCCATCTTTTATGAAACTCGAATTTGTCCTTGGAGACCAAATTTGGAGGCTTGTGGGACAAGTTAAACTTGTTCCACACCTCTTAAAATGATCCACCAACCATGCCTATGGTTTGGAGGTTAAATGTAGGCATTTATAATGCATTTTGAAGTGACAATTTGTAAGTTTTAATTGCACTTCCCTTACATGTTTTAAATTTTTTCCTTTTGGAGTATGGGAATTCTTGGAGTATGTGAGTGATTTTGTCATTTTTTATTTATTGTGATTTGGTGAAGGATGTTGAATTTCCTCTTGGGGTTGAGGAAGAATGATGTGGCATCCTACATGGATCCACATCATCCTCTTCTCTTCCCTCTCCTATAAAAGTGAAACTCCTTGCTTGTTTATGGTTGTTGAAACTTTGTTCATTTCCTCTTGGGGTGCATTTTTTGTGTTGTTGCTTTTGGAGCTTGTTGAGGAAGAGCTTGGAGTATTTTTTATTACTTGAACCTTTCTGATTTTGGACTGTATTTGGCATCTTGGAAAGCTTGTGAGCTTGGAAAAAACTTCAACATGGAGAGGTATAATCTTGAGTTGTGTTTTAATTTTTTTTCCTTCTCTTGCATGCATTTTTGAATGGAGTTTGTGTTTGCATTCTTGGCTAGTTGGGTAGAATGCTTAGGGCATGGTTTAGGAGAAGGCTATGGGGATTTCATATGGCGGGCATAAGGGATTGCCAATGGCACTATTTTATTGAGGAGGGAGTTTTGGTTTGGGAACCACCTTGGAAAAGAAACTGCTTGCATTTCTTACTCTTGGGGGGGCATAAGGAATAAACTTGGGAGGGGTGCATAAGTAGGGGTTGGGAGATATAAGGTTTATGGGGTTGATATGTTTATTAGTGGTATGAATATTGGTGGATGCCCAATTCCAAATTAGGAGGCATAAAAAGTTTTCCCATAGTTCTTGCTCTTGTTGGCTTGCTTGATGAAGCGCATGTGTTGTATGAATTGTTTAAAATGTAGTTGGGAACTGCTGTTTTGTTTTGAACTATGCATTTTATGGATTGTATGCAATGTGAGTGTTGCTTGTTTGTTGTGGAAGAAGCCTTGTTGTCATGTGTTGATGTTCATACTTTATTTCAATATGGTTGGGGCTCGGGGGCCAATGAGGAAAGGATGGCTTCTCCTTTCTCATTGGATGTCTTGGCTGGGTGGAGAGGGTTGCCTTTCCTACTTCCTTGTTGTGATCAAAGTTGCAAAAAAGAAGAAATAAACATGCTGCTGTTTGGAGAAAGAATTTCACAGTTTGGCATTCATTTCCCTTTGAGTAATTCAATATGAATTTTCCCACTTTGAGTGGATGAGTATATAAATGTCGTAATGGGAAGTGATTGCATTTTAAATGGAAGTTGAATTTGAATTGAGAAATTTACAAGAAGAATTATACTTCTCTGTTTTACCTTGGAAAGAAAATGTGAATGATGTTCCATACTTTGTATTTTGCAATTTGAAACCAAATCAAATGGGAAAAGTGATAAGTTGTAAAATTGTATTGAGGATCAATGAAAGAATGCATTCTCTTCTCCAAAATGTATTGCACATTTGATTTGAATTATTGTTGAAATTTAATTGTTGTTTGAAGAAGAAAAGAAAGAAAGAATGTGTATGAAACAAAAGACAATATTTTATTCTCTTGAAAGAAGTGGAATTTAGAAATAAGACTTGTAAAATTGTTATTGAATGGTTGATGGAATTAAATTAAGTGTATTTTATTAAGTTTAGGAATCCATATGCACATTCAAATGATAAAATTAATAGACAAACTCAAAAGGAATAGTTCACAGTCATAAACATAAATATGGCAGTTCACTTTTAAACAAAATGAACAGTTCATACTTGCACTAAACAATAAGTTATGAAACATTGAAATCTAGAATTATTAATACCTAAGGAATCAAATTCACTATAACAGTCATGAATGAATCTCTAAAACTTAATGAATTCCAATTCGGAGCTTGCACAGTCATTTTTCTGTCTATTGCCGAAAAAATGCAACTTCGAACAAATTGGATAAATAAACTTCCCTAAAACACTCTAAACTCTCCCTAGACTGATCCTTCATGTCTGGTTGAAATGTTGAGCAAAGGAGGAGTTTTAATTTTATCAAAATCATAAGTTGGAAATTGCCAGTTTGCCAAATAAAGGCCTGCATAACTTTTTTACAAAATTGACCCTTAAAAATTCATCAAAAATTAAATTTTATGTTTCCTGTGCAAAGAGGGCTTTGAGATATTTCCAAAAAGTCCTCATTTTCCCAAAACTGAGGTTTCTAACTCAAGTTATGACACTTTGACATTTTTGTGCCTTGGCGGGAAAATTTGGGAAAATTTTCCCTGACATGCCCGCAACCCAAAAATTTCCCATCAAATTGCCCTTAGAAAATTTTCAAAATTTTGGGCTCGAAAATTTTTTCACTTTTCCTTCCGTCAGCCCGCAGCCAATCAAAGGCTACCATGTGTCCTCCAGGGGCTGAGACAGAGGCGCGAATAAAGTTTACGTCTTAAACTTTTTGAAATTTTTTGGAAAATTTACACTTTTCCCTCCACCGGCCTGTAGCCAATCAAAGGGTGCCACATGTCCCCTTGTAGCTATAGTGGAGGTGTAGGTTCTTTTAAAACCCTTAGCTTTCTAAATTTTGGGGGAAAAATTCTCATGTTGACCCCGCTGGTCCGCGACCAATGAAAGCGTGCCACGTGGCACCTTGGGGCTTGGAAGTAGGAGGGCAGACCTTCCTTCTCCCTTATGTTTTGTTTTTTGGCTTTGGAAAATTTCTAGTTTTCCTTCTGCCACCTGCAACTCTGCTTCCCTTTTACCCTTTTTCTTCCGGTGGGTGCACGGACCCGTGCACTTCCTTCTCCCTTTTTTTCTCTTCTTTGGTGCAAAGTGCCAAATCGGTCTGCCGCCCCGCCCTTTCCTTTTCCCTTTTTCACCTTGCATCAGGACCTGACACGTGTCCCCTAGGGACCTGTGGGGGCATAGAGTGATTTTTTACTTTGAGCCATGCATTGGGAAAATTTCCCAATGCCACCCCGCGACCCACAAACCCGCCAAAGGTGCACTCCTCCTCCTCTTGCCACGTGTCCCTTTAGGAAAATTTGATCCCCAAACTCTACCCACTCATAACTTGAGTTCTAAAAGGAGTTAGGAGGACTTCTTTATATCACTAGAAAGGTGAGAAAATTTCCTATCCATTGGGAATTATTTAGGTAAATTTTGGAAGTGTTTGGTAGGAGAAAAATCTAGTTGAAGTCTGATCCTATTAGAGAGAAGGCATCGAGGTAAGATTACTCCCTGAATATTACCAGAACATGTAACCCTAAAATTTGAACCTTAGTAAACTAGTTATAAGTTAATAAAGGAAAATTGTGTTTTGGTAAGTAGGTTTTGTTCTCAAACCTATTAGTGAAAATTGATGTCTTGCAATTTAGTTATAGACACTTTAAAAAAAAATAAAAAATTATCCCTTAATTTTCTAGCTAACCCTAGGTTATTCCTTTGGTCTCAAGTGGTTGTTGAAACGGGCACTACAAGAAGAGCTTAGAAGAAGTATATTTTGAGTGGTGCATCAATACAATTTTTTTATAAAAATAAGATACACAAGTGTTTCCTGAGCTAGTGGTATAAATGATCCAATATTTGAAGAGAACCTGTAAGTAGATTTCAGACTTCCCATTACTCAACTGACAAGAAGAACTTGTCAAGAATATTTCCCTAAGTTTGATCCTAATTTTCCTCTTTAAGAACCAAAAAATTAACCATTTAACCTCATTCCTTTGGAACAAGAAGTAGAAGAAGAACCAGAAGAATAAGAACCAAGGATGAAAGAACAGGAATCAGTGTCGTAGGGATAGAACATGGGACCATTGGTATTAAATCCTCCATTGCATGATTTACCCTAGGGATCTAGGAAGAAATTTATGAAGTTTCAAGGATATGGAAAGAAACATCCTTATGATCATATCAAAACATTAATAACAACTTGTGGGGTGTTGGGAGTGGAGTATGAAGATGTTTCATTCCAATTTTTTGTGGGATCCTAGTAAGATGCCACTACGGATTGGTTCTATCATTTCCTAAGAATATCAATCACAAATTTGGTAGGTATGAAATCTAAATTTGAAGCTAGATTTAAACTAGATGAGGATGTTGATGTTATTCTTTCCCAATGGTATCGATTGAAGAAAGATCCCTATGAACCTAGAGAGATTTTGTATCCAAATTAAATAGGATGCTCTATTAAATCATGGAAGCTACCAGGACAACAAAATATAATAAATAAAGTTTCTTCACCAATGCAAAATTACCCAAATTTGGTTTCATGCTAAGAAGAGCTCTACCTACCAATTTAGATAAAGCATAAACACTTACACTTGAAGTAGAGGATGAATTTTAATTTCTGGAATAATCAAAAAGTGATTCAATAAAATGTAATAATTTTTAATGAATCTAAATGAAAAAATATGATATAAATGATATATGATAAAATCTGAATGCTAAACAATTTATTTAATTAGTTAATGAAATGAAATAAGAGGGATAAAACATTGACCTTAATTTTTCTTACCTTGTAGTGACTTGGGACTGAACCGCGTGATGAAACAAAATAACAAATCATTGCAACAAACCCCAGAAAATATAGCAGAGGTGGAACTGGTTGGACTGGGTACCTGGAGAGGGATGGGGGTACCCTAGTATTATTTTTGGGCACCTTGGTCTACAATTATGCTCAAAAATCCTCCTTTGAGGTGTCGCAAGAGATTCACACTTGTTCCCCTTTTGTCGCATTTATGTTGCACATGGATCACCGAGGTACCTGCAAACCTGCAATGAAGAAAGCACATGTAAAACACTCAAATAGACATCAAATTATAAAAAATTAAAGATGAAAAATGAGGGGTCAGACTATTCTCAATTTCCACAATGGTGGAATTACAACTGGGTGTTTCACTACATCTTTGACCAAAAGTAGTTATGTGTGTAATTGTGTGTAATAGTGGTCCTAGGTCGCCCTCGTGCCAATGACGCTAAAATAGCGGGCAATATCTTGATAAAAATGCAAATGTGTGGATGGAATAAAGTGAAGTCCCCTTCCTATGTAGTGTGTATGGAGAGTAATGGTCCAAATGTAGTCCCTTACTCTATGTAGATAACTAGCCCTAGATAAGAATAGTGCACATATATAATGGTGTGTATATTATGTGTATATAGGGATCTCTTGTTTGAATCTCAACAGTAATGACCCAACATGTCGAATAGAACCTCATGAGATGAGAGGGAAAACTGAAAATACAAAGCTCAAATATTAAAAATAAAACCAAATACAAAGAGGATAAGGTCCCACATGATGGATAGGGTTGTCTAGCGCTACCATCCAACCCTTGGGCACTAGTTTCCAAAGACCAGTGATGATAGATGAGTGAGAACTGGCAGATAGGGATCCTTATAACTTGACTATAACTATATGCATGAGTGAAAATTGTGCAAGACAAACAACAATAAAGACCAACAGGAAAAATAGATGGACTATGGAATGGGTCATCAATGAATAATTTTCTTATGTAAGATCCAAATATAAAACAACATACTTGGCGATATAATAATAGTAGTAAGTGTTTTATTTTGTGTCTACATTTTCCCCCACTTTATGTTGGTGAGTGAAAGATTGGTAAAATAAAGTAGATAGAGATGCATACTTGAGAATTCTAGAGAAGTCCATGTCATTGAATTACACGAAGAGGGTAGTAGAATTATGTGCCGAGTGAGAACATATAGCGTAGTGAAACATGGATCATCATGTTGATCTATGTGGTGTAACAAGAGATGTGAGACTATTATCAGGAATGCTAAATGAGATTGATGATTGTGGTTTTGAATGATTGGATATTTCGATCTTTGTTGATGGAGATGTGATGGGGTAGGGAGTGATAAATTCCTAACTAGATTACATGTGTATGAAAAAATGAGGATATGGGAGTCCCGCCATTACCCGCTGCTAGAGAGAAGTGTGTAGGGAGAGAGGTATAGTTTTAATCTCCAACTTTAACTACATCCTCAAAATATCTAGTTGTTGCCGACGGGAAAAGATCATTTTTAAAAAATTTTGGATCCAAATTTTTTATCAAATGTGATAACCCATATAGGAGCAATATAGGAAAGGAAATGATGCCTCATTTCCCGCACTCCTGGGGTGTCACCGTAATGTGTATGTGGTGGTTTCCATGTTAGGTCATTAGGAAGTAATTACAAAATGTAGAATAACTTCCCATGTTAGGTCATCTCAAAAAGTGGTGATATAACTCCCAAGTCAGGTCATCTAAGAGAATAAATGTGTTGTGTTCATGTTGGTTGGTTGGTGTAATTTTGATTGTTATAGAGGTTGGAGTGTATGTGATTGATTAATTGGTTACTCATGGAGAGATTTTACGGTTCTAGCCCCTAGGTTAGTTCATTAGGGGGATCGCTAGAAAATGATGTGACATGTCATATGGTATATGAGTAAATGTCTAATAATGATGAATGATGAATGTAGATTGATTTTCTAGTGATGATAGGGGAATTATAGGATGACCCCAATTGTATGCCCCCCTTTTGGTAAAAGGGGGAGTGATAAGGAAAAAGAACATTGAGCCGAAAGTAAGCACGTAATGATGTAATGGAAAATGTATGAGAAATGTCACAAAAGTGTGTGTTTCTTGAGTATACTACAATATCAACGAGAAATAATATATGTGTAATGTGTATAATGAATTACACTACATCCTCATTTAGCTGAAAGTAAGCACGTAATGATGTAATGGATAATGTATGAGAAATGTCACAAAAGTGTTTGTTTCTTGAGTATACTACAATATCAATGAGAAATATTATATGTGTAATGTGTACAATAAGATATTAGGCGGAATTTTGAAAAGAATACCGTAGAAGTGATAGAAATCAAAGTAATGATACTCAAGATATGAGGGAAATCGTGTAATTTGTATTGGGTGTGAAGAGTGAGTATAGTAAAGTGAATAATGGAAAGTTTCTATAAATAGTAATATGATAAAGTGATTAGGTAACTCATTTGTATTTGTGCGAGTGTGATAGTGAGATCTGTGTGTGTGAGGATGCTACAAGTTAGATCACCGTGACTAATTTGATTCTAGATGGTAGCGATAGTCATGACATCGTGTGTGACGACGAACTTGGTAAGCGCGATTTTTTTCAAAAAATGTGTTGATATTAGTCATTTTAACAATTTTTTGTGAAATTTTTGTTTTTGAATTTCTTGACCTTTTATACCTAGAAAAGAGCCGTGAAGGTGCTAATGACCTTTGGGACAAGAGCGCCTAGACATGTGCACTAGCATCTTGCTCTTAGGTGCCCCGGTCCTGGTTTTGGGTGCCCGTGTCTAGAGAGTAGTTATGGAATCCATAATGATGTAAATAGGGAAATGGATGTGTGTTGATGTTGTAGATGAGTATGTTTGTATATATATGATGTTCTAATGTTGTGTTTTTTGTTGTTTTTTGGTGTGTAGAGGGATATCCATTTGAGACAGTTTTGTGGTGGCTTCCATTTGAGTACATTTCTTATATTAGGGTTGTCAGACAATGAGTGGGATGTTTTGGAATGTGCCAATATGCGGCACATAACAAGTATGGGGGATGTGCCCCATAATATTCCTATGCTTACAACGTTATGTAACAGGTGGTATACAAATACTTGCACCTTTTGGTTACCTACAGGGGATATGAGAGTCACACTAGAAGATATGTATCGTATACTGCAACTACTTATTTTTGGCAAGAAGATACAGGTTATGATAATGGCTGATATTCAAAGATAGATGAGGGTCGTTAGGAAATAATTTTTGTGGACTCAAGTTCTTAGTGAGGTCCATATTATCCTACATGTTATTCTGCGATCAGGGGTTCTGTGATTGCGGAAGGTTATTACTATGGTGAATGTGTCATCGATGATAGTGGAGGGTGGTGGTGTAGGAATCTTATATAATATGCATGATATCTTCTTCCAGATAGAGAAGGAGAGAACTAGGTATTCCTTGGCACGATGTGTATTGGCCCACCTGTATAGGGATCTATACAAATTTACATAGGAGGAGCATGGGGGTGGCATTGGAGCTACAAAATTGTTGCATATATGGACCTATGAGCATATTGCAATATTGATGCCAGTTGGTGGACCTCGGGGAGATTGGGTGATGCCAAACATATTTTTTGGGAGATGGGTAGGTGTGCGTGAGAGGAAGATGGATATAGACACCTATAGAACAATGATAGATCATATGGGACCTAAGGTAGTGATATGGAGGGCATACCGAGACTATGGAGGATGAACAGAGGATGCATTAGAGCTAAAATGCATAAAATCAATGATGTCATTAGAGGATCGATTTACAGGGGTGGCCAAGTTATGTCAGGTTGAGCAAGTTTCACAATAGTTTGGTATGGTCCAAGACGTCCCCCTAGAGTCATATGTATGGGTTAGAGATATTAGGGTGCTAAGGAGGGTTGGAGTGAGAATAGGGATGATAAGAGAGCAGCTAGTACCCCCAGGCTAGATGAGGCTGACGTGACGATAGAGACGATAGATGTGGATGATGTCGAGATGCAAGTATGGATTTTTAGTACCATCAAAACATGAAAATGTAGGCATAAAAAAACCTTAGGAAATGTTGAGTTTTGATTTTTTTGGAATAGGATAGCCACGCAATGAATTATTATCAATGAAAGCATAATAGGCTTTCCTTTCTAATGTGAGAGATTGGATGTGAGATTATAACTAACCAACAACATGCATGAGGGATAAGATATCCTATGAAGAAATAATAGAGGATGGAAACAATGTGTTAATCGGTTGTAATTTTTCATGATGCATAATCATAGGAATATCAAGAGGATACATAAGAGATTATGATTCTATGGACACACTATATATTGGTTCTGAATAAGTAATACATTGAAAAGCACATAGGACATTCGTATAAGTAGTAGTAATAACATTGGAAACATCCCTAGCAGATGGAGATGAGGTAGTAGGTGGAGATGAAGTGATAGGAGGAGATGAAGTAATAGACGAAGATGAAGTGATAAGAGGGGATGAACTAATAGAAGGAGATGAATCATGTATGTTATTAAATATAATCTCACAAGAAGATTACAGTTGAGGGCAGGATTCACTCTCAGAAGTAAGAAAATAAGTAGAATCATGACTATCAAGTGTTTCATCAAAATCAAATAGATATTCAGATAGAAAGATATCATTAAGTGTATCATCGACATAGAATGAAGGATAAGAAGAACTAGTATGTGACACATTATGAAGAGAATTTTCAGAAATAGAAGTATGAGATGCAACTACGGTATTATACTAAATCGTGTGAGAATCATCATGCACATGTTTATTATCATCAATATTAAACATGAAACTAATAATAACATCATATAATTTTTCATTATAAATTTCAGGAGGAGGGATGTGGTTAATTGTATAATAGGGTATGCGACGAGTGAAACTAACTAGATCCAAAACAATGCTAATTGTAGATTTATCAAAGCTAATAGGAACATTGCATTCATTATCAAAGAGTTGTTGAGTATCATATGGAAGAGTAACATCACGATATAGGGCCATGATTTTAGCTATGGTTGCTTCATCATAAATTAGATTGATACTCACATGAGGCATGACTAGTCAAGGAGGAGAAGAGCTATCCTTATCCATTAGGGTTTTAGTGGATACTAGGGAAAATAGTTCTAAGATACAAGCTAACCAAAATGATTTAATAAAATTTGATAATTTTATATGAATCTAAATGCACAGCTATGATATAAATGACATACGGTAAAATTTGAATGCTAAACAATTTATTTTATTTGTTAATGAAAGGCAATAAAAGTGATAAGGAACTCACCTTAATTTTTCTTACCTTGTAATGACCTGATTATGAGCCATGTGATGAAACAGAATAACATACCATTATAAGGAACCCCCAAAAATACAACAAAGGTGGAACTGGTTGGACTAGGACACCTGGAGAGGGATGGGGGTGCTTGTGGGCACCTTGGTCTTGTTTTTGGGTGCCCTGGTCTACGTAGATGCTAATAAAACCTCATCTGAGGTGTCACAAAAGGTTTGCACTTATTTTTATTTTTTTACATGTATATTACACTTGGATCATTGAGGTACATGTAAACCTGCAATGAAGAAAACACCTGTAAAACCCTCAAATAGACATCAAATCCTAAAAAAGAAAGATGCAAAATGAGGGGTTGGATAGTTCTTAACCACAAAAATGGTGGAATTACAACTAAGCATTGCACTACGTCTCAAACCCAATGTAGTTTTGTGTGCTTGTGTGTGTAATAGTGCTCCTACGTCGCCCTCATGCCAATGATATCAACATATCAGGTAATAGCTAGATAAAAATGCAAATGTGTGGATGGAATAGAATAAACTCCCCTTCCTATGTAGTATGGCATGCATAGTAATGGCCCAAATTAAATCCCTTGCTCTATGTAGATAGCTAGTCCGTGATAAGAATAGTTTGTTATCCCAAATTCACCCCCCAACAAATTTGGTCAAGACAACTCCTGCACATAAGGAAGTATGAAGGAAAAAACTTAGACCCACGAGCTCACATTCTAGGAAAATAAACAAGGTTATAGGGAGAATCTATAATGTAATGGTGGGGCTTGCAAAAGTTTAAAGGACCCTGTGCGAGAAAAAAGAGAAGCTCAAACAAGCGTTGCATCTCCACGTGTCTCAGGATGAAACGGAGGCAGGGGCAAATGGTCAATGCATGAGCCAGGCTTGCGGAGGCTGCCAAGTGTCTTAATGGCACTAATTCAAGGGTCAAATAGAGAAAAGGTTTCCAAACAAGCACTAAACTGACGCGTGTCCCAGAGGAAAGAGGGGAGTCATAAGGAAAGGTAAAAATTTGCCTTTCGTTCAAAGGGGAAAAGATAAATTGCAAACCCGCGAGTCTGATTTTTTCTCTAAAAGGGGTGCCACGTACCCCATCTCAATAGGGGGCCCATTATTCAAAAAAAATTTCCCATTCATTTATACAGACTCGATACAAACTTTGAAGGGGCATATCTTTCGACTCAGGGCTCAAAATATTACAAATCTGATAACATTGGAAAGATCTCGACCTCACCTATGCCATGGAGGTTTGAGACTTTAATTTGAGGAGGTTAGATAAAGGAAAATGGAGGAAACACCTTTAGAAATTCAATGCAGCATCCATCTGTCTCAACAACCATATCGGATTTGATCTATTTTCGTCGTTTCCTCTTCTTTTAAGGCGCTGAATCAAGGAATCATGTAATAAAGATGGATTTGGGGCATATTTTATTAGAAGCATTAACAACAGTGGTTGAGGTTCCACCCACTTTTCTTGATTCCCTCTCTCTTTCTTCTTTTTGATCAAATCTATAAATACAGGGGCATGATTCATTGTAAAAGGTTGTTGTTCATTCTTCTTCCCTGCCCCCCTCTCTCTTTCTTCTCTAGGGTCGAATGTGGAGTTTAAGCCTCCTCCCTTGGCTTTGTAATGGCATTTTCTTTCCTTTTGATCATTAATGGTGTACTATGTGAACTCTTGGAGCAATAAAATTTGTTTTTCATGATGTGTTTTTTCCATCCTTTACTCATTGTTTTGTCTCTTCTCACCTCTTACCATTGCAGGGTATATTGTGCATATCTCTAATGTCCATTGCAGGGTTTGGGAGTTGTATTTAAGGGGTTTGAAATGGTGTTTTGTGCAAACTTTATCCTTAGTCTATGATGCATCTGTCCATCCTCTCCATTGCTCGCCTCTCTCCATTTCAGGCAGTTGGATTTGTGATCAGCAGTTCCCTTTTCTTGGTGCTATCACCTCTGTAGTGTAGGATTTCTTTATTTTCATGCTCTCTCTCTCTCTCCTTGGTCCCTTGGAATTGTTAGATTAGGAGTAGATAGTTGCATTTCCTTCCTTATAAGTAGTTTAGTGCTAGGATTAGGAAGAGGAACCAACCTTCTTTAAAGGATAATTCCCATTTGCAAGTCCCACAGCTTGGGGAATGATCCAATGTTATGCAAATCACACCAAATGACACTGCCTTAGAAAAGAAGATCCATAACTCATTTAGGGTGTTGTGATTTCACACTAATAGTTTTGGCACGCCCAGTGGGACAAGTCTGAAGCACCTTACCACTTCACTTCATCAAGTTCGATGTGCTCTTGGTGAAGATTTCAGCCTTTGGAGGAACTTTCAAGCACATCTGGTGACTCCATCTAGTCAAAAACCCATTCTTTGAGTTGCAAACCTTTTCCATCCATTTCCACTCATTTCATCCATTTTATTCTTCCATCTCTTTCATTTTCTCCCATTCTATGAGGTTGTGCAATCATGACTTCATTCCCTTCATGGAACTCACATTTACAACAACATCAGATCATTCCACCTCCAATATGCTTTACAACTCCTTCAAATAATCATTATGAGCAGGTTCAGAATCAACATGTCTATCCCTATGAGCAGCAGTGCCAAAATCAGCTTGGTTATGGGGCTTTCCAAGAGTAGGGATATGCATGCAATGAAGATAATCGAATGCAAGATGCTTGTCTGCTAGAGAAAATTCAAAAAATGGAGACTAACATGGTTTAATCAAGGGTAACAGCTCAAATGATGGCTTTCAAAATTTGTTTCACGACACCTTGTCCATGGGAAGGCCCTTTTCCAAGACACTACAGCCCTCAGGAGAAGTTGGACTTCATGATTGGAATGTTACCCCAACTTGTGCAATGGAAAAAAGAGATAGAGACCTATGAACTTGGCACTAAGTAGCCTTGTCAACGGGTAATTTTTACACCATCATCTAGTATTTCTCTTTCCATTCCTCGAGAAACACCATCTTAGTTTGAATGTCAATTTGTAAACCCAGCCAATGTTGCTCCAGTTGTGAAAACCATCCCTCCATCCCCTAGTCTTCCATCCCATCTCAAATTTTCTTCCCTCTTCTCTTACAAATCCAAATCCCCTCCACAAGAGCCAAAAGAAACACCTTCCCCTCCAAAGAAAAAATAAGTTCCGTCCTTCCCACCACCAAAAACAATTGCACAAATGGTTGAATCCTAACCCAATCCTTCTCTTGCCTTCCCAATTCCACGTGAGGAAGATGAAATTCCAAAAATTACTCAAGGACGACAAATAAAAGATCTAGTGGAAGAAGAAATGATTAAGAGTTTAGTAAGTTTGGCTCTTAGGTATGGAATTGAAAAAATTCCCTTGCTAGTTAAGCCTACAGAGGAGGCCAAGGTTAAAGAGTCAATGGTGGTTAGGATTGATTTTGTTGCAGCAGAAGAAGAATAAGGAAAGGAAGAAGATCAGTTATCAAGTTGCTCAGAGTGTAGTGTCTACAATGGAACTTTGTCTTAGAGAAATTCTGATCCAATTCAAGTTGCACAATCAGCCAAGGAAGAAGAAGAACAATCAGCTCAAAGTGCCATTGGGAAGGAGCAAATGGATGAGATCAAATCAGATTTTGTAACAATAGAATAAGAAGGCATCATTGATAATTTCTTGCTTTTATTCGAAGGACTTTTTTTGGTTGATGAATCCATCATGGAGGAAAATTCTAAAGAAGACATGGTTGTCCCAAACAGTCCTCTAGAGCAGCAGTTTAAAGATTTTTCTTTGACAAGCTTCATGCTAGAGGAAGAAGTTATCCAAGGGCAAGATGGTCTTCAAACAGCAGAGGAAGGAGAAGCTGCTCCAAATCCAAAAGAAGAGGAAGAGAAAAGGCAAGAGGATGTCATCATCTCCCTCACACCATCCACTCAAGAAGGTCCACAAGAAGACTCCATTTTTGGAGTTGAATTTCAAATAAATGGGCACATTGAAAGCATCAGACTATGCCCAATCAGGTACTTATCTTCATTGGAGTCAAAGGAGAAACCAAAACTAGACATGCCTACTTCAGGACATGAAGATGAGCATCAAAGTACTAAGGGTCACCATCAATACCTCTAGGATTCCAATGCAAGTCAGATTGAGGAGGCTATTTTCCATTAATGTTGATACCTTGATGATTTGGGTGGAGGACCGGCTTATTGTCATATTTTCACTCATCCAGCCAGCCATGTTTAGTGCCAAATCAGTTGCATGGCTGCCATTTTTGAGGAAGGGAAGCTATTTCTCCCTGCCAGTTACAGGCTTTTTTTGATCTCCCTTTACTCTTAGTTAGAGTAGTGTAGGTAGGTTTGTTTTTAGCAAAAGAAGTGATTTTGCACACTCTAGATGTTCCATTTAGAGCATGTATGATTTTTAGTTTGTACATAGTTTTTGGTGTTATTACTCTTACACAGTCCATTTCAGTTGGCTTTTGGTGAAGTTCAACTCCAAGTTCAGTGGGTTTCCAAGAGGATCAAAGGTTAGATCTTCAAAATTTCAAATCAGTTTCGTATTTATCAGGTAGACTCCATGCCCAATGGATGTTTCAATGCCACTGGTTTCTTCATATAGCAGGAAGATGTCCCCGTGAGTCGCCAAATTGTTATCCCAAATTTGTCCCCCCAAAAAATTTGGTCAGGACAACTCTTGCACATAAGGAAATTATGAAGGAAACGACTCAGAACCATGAGCTCACATTCCAAGATGAAAAACAAGGTTGCAGGGAGACTCTAGAATGGAATGGCAGGGCCTGCAAAAGTTTAAATGACCCTGTGCAAGAAAAAAAGAGAAGCTCAAACAAGTGCAACATCTCCATGTGTCTTAGGACGAAAGGGAGGCAGGGGCAAATGGTCAATGCATGAGCTAGGATTGTGGAGGCTACCAAGTATCTTAATGGCACTGATTCAAGGGTCAAATAGAGAAAATGTTTCCAAATGAGCGCCAGACTGATGCTTGTCCCAGAGGAAAGCGGGGAGTCAAAAGCAAAGGTGAAAAATTGGCTTTCATTCAAAGGGGAAAAGATAAATTGCGTACATGTGAGTCTGATTTTTTCTCTAAAAGGGGTGTCACGTGCCCCATCTCAAAAGGGGGCCTATTTTTCAAATTGTTTTCCCCATCCATTCGTACGAACGAGATAAAAACTTTGAAGGGGCACATCTTTCGACTCAGGGCTCGAAATATTACAAATTTGACACCATTGGAAAGATCTCAGCCTCACATATGCCATGGAGGTCTGAGAATTTAATTCTAGGAGGTTAGGTAAAGGAAAATGGAGGAAATGTCTTCAGACCTTCAATGCAGGATCCATATGTCTCAACAACCAAATTGGATTCGATCTGTTTCCACCGTTTCCTCTTCTTTCAAGGCACTGAATCAAGGAATCATGTAATAAAGATGGATTTGGGGCATATTTTATAAGAAGCATTAACAAAAGTGGTTGAGCTTCAACCCACTTTTCCCACTTCCCTCTCTCTTTCTTATCTCCGATCAAATCTATAAATATAGGGGCAAGATTCATTGTAAAGGGTTGTTGTTCATTCTTCTTCCCTACCCCCCTCTCTCTTTCTTTTCCAGGGTCGAATGTGGAGTTTAAGCCTCCTCCCTTGGCTTTGTAATTACATTTTATTGCCTCTTGCCCGTTAATGGTGTATTGTGTGAACTCCTGGAGCAATAAAATATGTTTTTGTGATGCATTTTTTCCATCCTTTTCTCATTTTGTTGTCTCTTCTTGCCTCTCACCATTGCAGGGTATACTAAGCATATCTTGTAATGCCTCGTTCTCCAATGACCATGTCGCTAAGCTTTTAACGTTGTGGTGCTCATGTTTACCTCTCGTTGGCT
>CM034147.1:170108317-170149919 GCA_019776745.2 Taxus chinensis
ATCTTCTTCACCATTATGGAGTGCTTTCAAGCTGCTCATACCCTTCTTACATAGTCCTCAACTAAGAAAAATATAAAGATTGGTTTGGGGAATCATATTTTCTTAATGCAACACTCAATAATCCTTTGGCACCAAACTCCCTTTTCAAGTTGGGCGTCATTTCTTTTCTTCATCCTCCATATCAGGCGAGAAAATCAGCCATAGGATAGAGATAAAGATATGGTTTGGATTTTCTTAGTCAACCTCGGCATAAAGTAAAACCACTTACTCTTTCCATGAGACCTTCTTCCTCCTCATGTTTTTTATTATTGCTTTTTTAATCTCATTTTGCATCTTTTCTCATCATGCCCTTAGATTTCTTAATCAATTAACGGTGGTAATTCCCATTTTCATTCATCTACCAACAGGGGGCCGTTGAATTGGAAGCCACATGGAGTTTGATGGAGGCATATCTCAAACATAATTTTTTAATCTATCCTAAATCTCTTTCCAAAAATTTTACAAAAATGTTACTACATTTTTTTCCTTGGTTGATACAGGTTGTGTGTATTTAAAGAAAGAGCCTCTGCGAATTCCAAAGTCCATAAGTTTTTTGAGAGCTGGTCCAAAATGGTGTCTAACCAACAAATTTACATCTCTTGGTAGTAACCTTCTTCTCATGGTTGTTGTCACTTTTGGTGCCAAACACAATCTCAAAACTCCATCATCATGATGTAGGAAACGCATGTGACATGGATTCATTCCTTGTTAAGTCACTTAAATCTAACTTTACCTTGATATCGAGGGACACATCTTTTTTAATTTTTTGGAATATCTACTTTTTCAAATTTTGTATAGAATTGGAAATATTGGGTTTTCACCAATTCTCCTGGGCCTTAGCCCCTCCCTCGCAAATATAGACATTGTTGTGTGAAAATATTTTTCACAAGGAAAATTTAGTTGATTTTCACCAACACTCGGGACATTTCCCTCCTCTTGTAATGGGGGAGTATTCAATTTATTCAATTAGATTAAAAACTAATTGTGGGAGGGCATCAAGATGGTAAATCACATAGGTGATACTCTGTGGAGGAAAGAGGAGAATTAAAGAGAACTAAACAAAAAATTTATACAAATAAAACTTATTCAAACTCATTCTCTTAATCTCAATATAACATTTTACATATTATTTATATAGGACTAACAGTCCTATATTTTAGGACGTCTTTCTACTAGCCTCCCGTGAATGTCTCATCCAACACCACATATGGTGATGTTAAACTCAAATAACAAATAATTTTTGTTATAAAAAACACATTTAAATAACAATATATAACCTTCCCAATATAAAATTTACACACATAATTACTATTCTCTCATATCAACCATATTAATAATTGTAAGCACTATTTTCCTTAACATGCAACCCCCTTGTGTGAAACATTATTACTTCTCAATATTACCCCTTAATGTCAACACGATATAACCCGATTTTTAAGAAGTTGAACCACCTCCTGAAAGATTGCATTAAAAGACCCATGTACAAACTTCCATTGATTATCTCTTCCCTTGTGAAGGCATAGTTTTATCCAAATTATGTAGGAAGACTCCCTCCTCGTTGGGTTTCCTTCCCTGTGGCATTTTCCCGTGTCCTCCTAGGGCAACCGGTAAATTTGAGAATCTCCTAGTTTGCCAAAGTTTGGGATTAACTTAGATAAATACACCCTCCCCCCACCTACCTCGTAATCTTCTCCTTGCTCCCTAAAATTGAGTTTTCTAAAAACATTAATCGTCCAAATTAATAACAAAGTTTCATTCAATTTTGTGTTTTAACTTTTTTGGACCATGGGAGCTCATTGTATAATTTATCTCCACAAGATGATGTCTTTACAAGGAAAATTGTCCAATTAAGTGAAAAACAAGGTAATTTTTTTTATTGGTCAATATTGACTTTGAATCATGATGAAAACTAAAAAATGACTAATAAAAATCCTTAAATCAACCTATATGACTTTGAGTCTTTTACCAATAAATGATGTATTTAGATAATAAAAAACTAGTAACCTAACCACTTTTAGATATTACAATTGATAATTTGATTTATTGAGAAGAAGACAATGAAAATTTATGACTGGTAAAATTTAAAAACAACTTTATACATCATATAAATTCTATCGACGATAGATTTGCGCTCCGTCTTTCTAATATAGCCAAGGCTATTATTGGAATGTATGCAGTAGTCGATTGAGACTAATAGACCATACTATAAACAATAATCACACTATTATAGTATGGTCTAACATTTGGACCATTTTGAAGGACATTATAATGTCCCTAAATTTAGATCATCTAATACAACATTTCCATGTAAGCATCGACCACCCAAATCAGGCAGTGAATCCAAGAGAGTGCGATACAACTCTCATGTTCAAGGATTAGAAGGCTCTAAATTTTATGCCCACCGTCTAGTGGACCCTTCCCCCAATTCCTATATTTCAATGCCCTAGTTACGCCCGCCTGTTGGTTTGAAATGCTTAGATATCCACAATAAAATGGGACAAACATAATGCAATTCCCATAATATTAAAACACCATGGAAAAAGGCTACGAACGTGGGTGATTAAACAATGTGAGAGCACATAGGCCTTATCATGGTCCTCAATTGAAGAAAGTAATCCTATTAACCCCATGAGAGAGTTTGTAAGCCACATTAAACCTGAAAGTCCCTATTAGTGAAAATCCATAACTACCATGCCCGTAAAATCATACATTAAGTTTCTTCACCCATGGACAATTATCCAAAGTTGATTTCATGCTAAGAAGAGCTCTACCTATCAATTTTAGATGAAGCATAAACCTTCCAGTTGAGTAGAGAATGAATTTTTCAATTCTTTCTCAAAAAATCAAGAAGGGGATTCAATAAAATCAGTTAGTTTTATAAGATATCCAATGCACAACTATGATATAATGATAGTACCATAAAATAGGAATGCAACCACACCATTACCTTGCCCTTCACTATCTCTGTCTGTCGCTGTCACATCGAGCACCATGGACATCGATGCGTACTACTCTCTCAATTGTATGTTGCTGGCGGGCTCCATAAGATGGTACGCCTGCCGCGCGTCCCCTCACCTTTTCTTACCTCCCTAGTGTACCCTGGGAGGTGAACGGTGCTGACTGAAAACAAAATAACAAATCATTGCCAGACGACTAACCCGCCGCCAAAAAAGTGTAGCAGGAGTGTGAAATTGCGTGGGATGAAACGGGGGCACCTAAGAGGGATAGGTAACCTTTCATCTTATTTCTAGGCCCATGGTCTGTGTAGCATTGCCTCAAAAACCGCTTCATTTTGAGGTGCCGCAAGAGGTTCGAACCTTTGTTCCCTTTTCACATGTAGGTGTTGCACATAGGATCATCAAGGTACTTTACCATGCAATGAGAAAGCATTGTGAAACCCTACAAATGACATTAAATTCTAAAAAATAAATATGCAAAATGAGGGGACAAACTGTCCTCAGCTTCTCACAAATGGTGGAATTACAATTGGGTGTTGCACTACAATCTAGACCCAATGTATTCTGTGTGCTTGTGTTTGCAATAATGCGCAAAGGTCACCCTCACGCTAATGTCATGCGCCAAGTAGTGTGCATTGTCTTGACAAAAAGGTAAATGGTGATGAGAAATAGAATGATCATCTCGCTTCCTGAGGGGTCCTATGTAGCTGTCTTGCAATAATGTGCCCCAAATTCTAGTCCCTTGCCTATGCAGATAGCTAGCCTTCGATAAGAATAGTTCTGCATATAACTCATGTTTAGGTTGATATATGTGTTTTATATAGGGCATCTCTTGTGTAGTAATATGAAGAAATAATGACCCAATATGTGAATAGTGTACCGCTCAAGAGTATGAGAGGTACTGAAAATCCAACTGGCGTCAAGAAAATATATAACAAATTAGCGAAGTGCCAAATACAAATGCAGACCAAGCCGATCGGAGGGGTTGCCCTACTAATGGCGTCAGCACATATGATGCCGGGGGGCCGCGCTTCGACACTATTCGTAGCAGCATACCCCTAGGGGGCACTTATTTCTAATTGCTAATAGGTCATGTTTCGTCGTGTGTTGCAAACAGTAATTTGAGCTTTTCACCTTACATGTGTGCTCGCAGACGGCTAACCCCAGCCCTTACAAATACAGACATACTGGGTGAAGAGCGCTTTTTTGCTAAATACCCATATTCAGTTCATAGATTGTGAGTCACCAACACTCTAGGAACTAATGTCCCTCCCTCCTTTGTGTTTGGAAAGGATCACCAACTTATTAATACAGATAAAACCAATATAGGTGTGTGGGCGGCCATAGAGATGTTATCAACATAGTGATGTACTCTGGGGAAGAGCATAGGAGCTTTAAAAAGAAAGTAAAAAAAATTGAATCAAATAACACGTCACTGCGGTTCACACACAACTACTTCGAGCTCCCGGCTGCCACGGACGGCGTCTCATTAGCTTCGTCAATGGCGAAGTAAAATGACACTTGACATATACCTCTGTATAGCTCATGCCTTCGATAGCCGCAATCCTCTTTACTTTACGGTTTTCTCCAGTCAAGGAGTACTAAGTAGTCTCATCCGAACAATGAAACCAACAAAAAAAATACTCGCACTCACCCAAAACACCATATATTGGTTGGGTTAAACGCCATTCCCAAAAATGTGTTATATGCTCTTTTTTACTATTACAACACACTATTTACACAATATCTATACTAACTACCTTCCGCAATATAGAACTTGCAACACTGCAAGATTATTCTCGGTCCCACTAACCACAATGTAATACTGTAACACTAGTTTCCTAACATTCACCTCCACTTAAGTCGTGAATATTCTTATTCCTCAAATAATCCATCCCCTTAAGCGTGAACGACGATGAAGAACCATTTTTGAAAGAAGTTGAATGCCACCTCCTAAAAGCCCTGCTTAGTAACCCATCTGATAAACTCCACTTGATTATCTCCTTTACCCTTAGTGAAGGCCTAGTGATAATATGACCTCTCTCGGGAGGATACTCCATACCTCTTGCGTTCCTATGGCATTTTCCACTTCCTCTTAGGGCACCTAAATTTTGAATCTCCCTTGACTCCAGAAAGTTGGGAACGAACTATATAAATCATCCCGGCCCTAGGCTTCCCTCGCACCACGCCTATTCCCTCCATTGTAACTCATTCTCGCTTCCTTACCTTCCTCTCGAAAGTGTAGTTGTATCAAAAAAAATAAAACATTTCTCCTTCCCCAGATACTAATCAGTCTCACCGCAACTTAGTACGAGCACTAACAACTCTCATGCACCAATGTCGAAGAAGCTGGAGACTAGCACTCCCTACCGGACACCCCGAGTGCTTATCCGTAGCGCGTAACACCGTAGATGACGCTCCGATTCGCGCATAGACATCCCCCTTCTAGCACGGTCCTCCTCTCCTACTTGTTTGGTTTGATGTGACGAGAGATCACTAATGGCCTCTAACCTCTATAACCTCTACTGTCCTTTGTTTCCGACAACAAGTATTGATGCGACTCACATGCCTGCCGTTTGCTGGGACGGGTGCTACATTGTGACCTCAGGGAGGTTCAGTTACATATTAGCCTCCATCGCGTATGGGTTATGTGGCGCGTACAACCGAAAAATACATACCCCAATTATCGCTTGACGTGGGGCACAGTGCCTTGCTTTTTGCATATTGTTGACTGTTATGTTCATGATAAAACATTATATAACTTCGTACTATTGAAAAAATGACTTACAACTCACCTATATGTATTTAGTCGCTTATACAATAAGAGCGATGTATTTGGCATAATGAAAACTAATAACATACCCCCACCTACTGTACAGATCTTACAACTGGACAAGTGAAGTGACTTACTAAAAAGATAATACCAATTATGATTATATTGACTTTGGACTTTTATAACCAGACTTTACATGATAGATAAAATTTAAAAACCCAACTTTAAACACATCTAACAAATGTCTCCTATCGACTATTACGATTTGACTCATTCTTCTGTAATATACACAAAGTTCTTATTATATAGAATATACGTCTCTCAGTTGATCTTAAAGAGACCAGACCGAGCTATACTAAAATTAGTCAACCAACATACGTCTTGAGAACTCTATATGTTTGATCATAGATTGTCAAATGTGACAGTGGGAAGTAGTCCACTTTTCATCTCCCGGGTGGAGACCCGCGGAGGGTAGGGGGTGGCGAGGGAGTGGAATCCACACACACGTACACAGTCAAAGTTGGACACACCAATGTGCACACACAACACACCGCCAGCGTCTGTGCGTGTCAAGGGTGTGCGGAAGAAAGAATATCGAGAAGAAGAGCATTACAGCGCTCGCTGATAATGGGATCACCGCTCCCAATGTCTAGCTAATTCTTGGGCGGCGACGAAATCCAAGTGATGAAAAATCCATGTCAAATGATAATGCTAGAATTCCATTTGCAACCTTCTAGTGGACTCTTCCACCAATCCACCATATTCAACGCCTATACGATTGTTGGTTGATAATCCTTCAGAATATCCAAATAAGCATGTCAACAGAATGAAATTACCATTATTAAACACATGAGAATTATTAATGGAATTATTATGTTTCCATGATTGATAGATCTTGTCATTATTATGCAAAGTTGTTTTCTCCCCCCCCGCCTCGTAATTGGTGTGGCATTAAGTGGGTTTGGTATAAGGCTTGTGAACTATGCTAGTGCTTATTTACAAGATTAACCCCTCTCTCCTAAGTTCTATTTCCCTCACCTTGTCTTCTAAGAAAATCCACTTCCTCCTTGCAACTGGGTGGCAGTACGAATTTCATATTCCTACTGCTAGTACTACCCCGTATGTGATCTCCATCTTCATGACCACGCCCACACAAGTATTTGTGTTCAGGTGGGTTACAGGATCTTCATATAATATAGATGGGATCTAGCACAGTCACAGGAAGAGTGGGAGGTATGTGTCTGAAATTTGTAGAGAATCAACTAATTTATCTTTGTGACAATTACTTACTTCACTAACATTTGTGGCACCACCATGGGGAATATTTTTCTATCTCTTATCACATCATAAACCAAAAAACTCCATCAAAATCCAGATATCTAAAATAAAAAAAATCTCAGCTTCCCGCGTATGCGTGACAAGCGATCTTGTTCTAAAAATGTTTGCTGGTTTAATTTGGCATTTTCCTCAATTACGAATTCTTGTAAACGTTCCTCTTTTCTATCCTAATATTCTTTTCTTTCAAGATGTTCAAGAAGATTTTAACACTTGATTGTGAGACTTGCATCTAGAATAACAAAGAAATCTTCATCACTATCACACATGTGCAAGATGGTTTTAGACTTGAAGAAGAACCTGCTATCTCTACATTTCAAGACCATGTTCCTAACATAAGAAAGTGTAGTGCCCACTTCCTTTGACACTTTTGATACTGATTTTGAATAATATTTATCATATTATGGCACTAGTATGTTTTGTTTTTCGTATATGGTTAAACGTTAGATCATGGATTTTATTGTTCTTGATTCATAGTTATGATACAATGATTATATGAGCATTTCAATTGTTGATTGATGATATAATTTTTACATGATATATTATAGATTTTGATCTGGACTATGACATTTGGATATTTTGGGAGTGAGATCTGTCTGGTAGATTTTTGATGATTGATAAGTTGATTTCTTTAAAATTAAAATGGTACTTGGTGATTCTTGATATTGTTGTGATTCATGTAAATGTCTAATGATCTTGAAATGTTAATTTATATCATTTGGTATTTCCTGATAGGGCCACGAGCTGAAAGGAGGTATTTGCATTTGTCATGTTACGAATCACAACAATGTCAGGGACTAAGACTACCCATATTGAAACTCTTGGTGAATCACAAGTCACCTTGCAACTGTGTTGTTCATTTGTACTGGTGCTAATGTTAGGATTCCATGGGGGGATTTTCCATTTTAATGTTACCATGCGGGATATGTGTTTTATTTATGTGTTCCTTTTTAATTATGTTGTAAGTATTTTATTTGTAATGTGTTCCTTCTTTATTAATTTAAATGTGGTAGAGTAATGTGATAATCATATGGGTAAAATTTTATTAACATAATTGGGATGTGGACTGTTAATTTCAATCACGGTTTGTTATCAATATTCTTTGGTAAGGATTGTCTAAAATGATGTTGTAAAGAAATTGTAAGAGTCTGTAAGGCAAGATTTGGAAGGTCAGCACTCCATCTTTATGAAACCCAATTTTGTGCCCTTGTGTAGGCTCGGTGGGACACAGTTAAATCTTGTCCCACAAGCCGCTTAACATGATCCACCAAGCCATGCCCTATGGTTTTGGAGTGTTAACTGTAGGCATTATAATCAGTTGTGAAGTGGGGAGACAATTATGTAATATTTAATTGGCACTTCCCTTACACACTGTTTAAATTTTGGTTCTTTTGGAGTATGGGCAATTCTTGGAGTTCGTGATTGATTTTGTAATTTTTTTTATTTATTGTGATTTGGGTAAGGATGTTGAATTTTCCCTCTTGGGGTTTAGGAATAATGATGTGGCATCCCACATGGATCCACATCTCCTCTTTCTCTTCCCTCTCCTAATAAAAGTGAAAATCCTTCTTGTTTAATGTTGTTTTAACTTCTGCCTTTCCCTTCCTCTTCGGTGCCTTTTTTGGTGCTGGTTGGCTTTTGGAGCTTGTTAGGAAGAACTTGGAGTATTTTTGATTGCTTGACCCTTTTTGATTTTGACTGTATTGGCATCGTCTGAAGCTTGTGAGCTTGTAAACACAAAACTCACATGGAAGGTAACGATCTTGAGTTTGTGTTTTAATTGTTTTCTCCCTTCTCTTGCATGCTTTTTTGAATGGCATTTGTGTTTGAATTCTTGTCTAGTGGGTAGAATGCTAGGGCATGGTGTAGGAGAAGGATATGGGATTTCATATGGGGGCCATAAGGGATTGCCAATGGCACTGTTTTATTGAGGAGGGAGTTTTATTGGGAATCCACCTTGGAAAAGAAACTAACTTGCAGTTCTACTCGTGGGGGATTTCTAACTCTGGGGGGGCAAAAGGGATAACTTGGGGGGATAGGGGGGGGGGGCCGCATAAGTAGGTTTAGGAGATATAAGGTTTATGGGGTTGATATGTTTATTGGTGGGTATGCATTTTTGGTGGATGCCCAATTCCAATTGGGAGTCATAAATGAGTTTCCTCCCATAGTTCCTTTGCTCTGTTGGCAATTGCTTGATCAAGCCCATGTGTATCTGAATTGTTTCAAATTCAGTTTGTAACTGTTGTCTTGTTTTGAACTGTGCATTTTATGGATTTCATAACAACTGTGAGTGTTTGCTGGTTGGTTGTGGAAGAAGCCTTGTGCCATGTGTTGATGTTCCTACGTTATTTCAATATGGTTTGGGCTCGGGGGCCAATGAGAAAGGATGGCGTTCTCTTTCTCATTGGATTGTCTTGGTTGGGTGGAGAGGGTTCCTTTTCACTTTCCGTGTGTGTGATCAAAGTTTGTAAAGAGAGAAACAAACATGCTTCTGTTTGGAGAAAGAATTTCAACATTTAGGGGCACAGTCATTTTCCCTTTGAGTAATTGGAGATATGACTTTTCCCACTTTGAGTGCTGATTATACTAATTCGTAATGGGAAGTGATTATCATTGTAAATTGAAGTTGAATTTGAAATTGAGAAATGTACAAGAAGAATTAGACTTCGACCTTCTATGTGTTTACCCTAGAGAGGGGAGGATACATGACATTAGTCCAAAAATTTAAAAACAAACTTTATAACATCATACAAAATTCCTATCGACTATTAGATTTGACTCATTCTTCTAATATAGCCAAAGGCTATTATTAGAATATATGTTACTAGTTGATTGAGATAATAGACCAGACCTATAACTAATAATCAAACATATTACTTTATAACTCTAAGATTTTGACCGATATATTTCAATTGACATTATAATATCCATAATTTCAGGTCTAATAAAACATCTCCACATAAGCAACTAACAAGTCAGATTTCAACGTCATATCTAGAATCAGGATACAAATGATATTGACCCCCAAATGTAGAGTAGACGAAATCCAAGTGATTGAAAAAATCCATGTTCAAATGATAATGCCTAGAATTCCATGTGCCAACCTTCTAGTGGACTCTTCCACCAATCCACATATTCAACGCCAGTACGATTGTTGGTTGATAATCCTCAGAATATCCAAAATAAGCAGTGTCAACATAATGAAATTACCATATATTAAAACAACATGGAGAATTAATTAATGGAATTATGTGTCCATGATTTATTATATCTTGTCATTATTAGCAAAGTTGTTTTCCTCTAATTGAGTGTGGCTTAATTTTGGTTAATGCTTGTGAAACTATGCTAGTGCCTATTTACAAGATTAACCCCTCTCTCCTAAGTTCTTATTTCCCTTCACCTTGTCTTCTAAGAAAATCACTTCCTTGCAATGGGTGCAATAAATATTCCATAGGTCTACTGGAGTAACCCTATGTGATCTCCATCTTCATGACCACCCAAAATATTTGTTTTATCTTCATTTAATAAATGGGAGTATACACATCACAAAGAGGAGGGATATAATTTGAAAGCGTTAGAGAAAATCAACTAATTTATCTTTGTGACAAATTACTTCACTAACAGTTTGTGGTACCCACCATGGGGAATATTTTTCTATCTCTTCATCACATCATAAACCAAAAAATCCATCAAAAATCAGATATCTAAAAAATAAAAAAAATTAGAGATTGAAAATTGTAAAAATGTTGATGTTTGATTTGCATTTTCCCTCAATTACTATTCTTGTAAACGTTCCTCTTTTCTATCCTAATATTCTTTTCTTTCAAGATAGTCAAGAAGATCTTACACTCGATTTGAGGAATTGCATCTAGAATAACAAAGAAATATTCAATCACTATCACACATGTGCAAGATGTTTAGACTTGGAAGAAGAACATGCTTAGTCTCTACATTGTGCAAGACATGTTCCTAACCATAAAAGAAGTGTAGTGCCCACTTCCCTTTGACACTTTTAGATACTGATTTTGATAATATTGATCATATTATGGACACTATTATGTTTTGTTTTAGTATGATGGTTAGACGTTAGATCATGGATTATTATTGTTCTGGATTCAATTATTATACATGATGATTACTAGAGGCATTTCAATATGTGATTGATGATATAATTTTTACATGGATATATTATAGATGTTGATCTGGACTTATGACATTTGGATATTTTGAGTAGATCTAGTATGGTAGATTTTGATGATGATAAAGTTGATTTATTTAATTAAAATGGTAATGTTGAATTCTTGATATTGTTGTGATTCATATGTCTAGATGATCTTGAAATGTTAATTATATCATTTTGGATGTTCTGATAGGGCCACGAGGCTGAAGGAGGTATTTGCATTTTGCAGGTTAAAAATCACAACAATGTCAGGGGACTAGAGACTAACCATATTGAAACTCTTGGTGAAATCAACAAGGTCACCATGGCAACTGTGTTGTTCATTTGTATGGTGAGTTATGTTAGGAATTCCCATGGGGGGATTTCCATTTTATGTGACCATGGGATATGTGTTTTATTTATGTGTTCCTTTTTAATTATTGTTGTAAGTATTTTATTTGTAATGTGTTCCTTCTTTTAATTAATTTAAATGTGGTAGATTAATGTGATAATCATAAGGTTAAATTTTATTTAAAATAAATTGGGATGTGGAATGTAATTAATAAAGTTGTTGTTATAAATATTAATTTGGTAGGAGTTGTGTAAATGATGTTGTAAGAAATTTGTAAGAGTCTTGTAAGGCAGATTTTGGAATGTCAAGCACTCCATCTTTTATGAAACTCAAATTTGTCCTTGGAGGCTCGTGGGACAAGTTAAACTTGTCCCAAACCTCTTAAAATGATCCACCAACCATGCCTATGGTTTGGAGGTTAAATGTAGGCATTTATAATGCATTTTGAAGTGACAATATGTAATATTTAATTGCACTTCCCTTACATGTTTTAAATTTTGTCCTTTTGGAGTATGGGCATTCTTGGAGTATGTGAGTGATTTTGTAATTTTTTATTTATTGTGATTTGGTGAAGGATGTTGAATTTCCTCTTGGGGTTGAGGAATAATGATGTGGCATCCCACATGGATCCACATCATCCTCTTCTCTTCCCTCTCCTATAAAAGTGAAACTCCTTTCTTGTTTATGGTTGTTGAAACTTTGTCCATTTCCTCTTCGGGTGCATTTTTGGTGCTGTTGCTTTTGGAGCTTGTTGAGGAAGAACTTGGAGTATTTTTGATTGCTTGAACCTTGTTGATTTTGGACTGTATTTGGCATCTTGGAAAGCTTGTGAGCTTGGAAAAAACTTCAGCATGGAGAGGTACGATCTTGAGTTGTGTTTTAATTGTTTTTCCTTCTCTTGCATGCATTTTTGAATGGCATTTGTGTTTGAATTCTTGTCTAGTTGGGTAGAATGCTTAGGGCATGGTGTAGGAGAAGGATATGGGGATTTCATATGGGGGCATAAGGGATTGCCAATGGCACTGTTTTATTGAGGAGGGAGTTTTAGTTTGGGAACCACCTTGGAAAAGAAACTACTTGCATTTCTAACTCTTGGGGGGGCAAAAGGGATAAACTTGGGGGGGGGGGGGGCGCATAAGTAGGGGTTAGGAGATATAAGGTTTATGGGGTTGATATGTTTATTGGTGGTATGCATTTTGGTGGATGCCCAATTCCAAATTGGGAGGCATAAGGAGTTTCCCCATAGTTCTTGCTCTTGTTGGCTTGCTTGATCAAGCCCATGTGTTATATGAATTGTTTCAAATGCAGTTGGGAACTGTTGTCTTGTTTTGAACTGTGCATTTTATGGATTGTATGCAATGTGAGTGTTGCTGGTTTGTTGTGGAAGAAGCCTTGTTGCCATGTGTTGATGTTCATACTTTATTTCAATATGGTTGGGGCTCGGGGGCCAATGAGGAAAGGATGGCTTCTCCTTTCTCATTGGATTGTCTTGGTTGGGTGGAGAGGGTTTCCTTTCCACTTTCCTTGTTGTGATCAAAGTTGTAAAGAATAAGAAACAAACATGCTTCTGTTTGGAGAAAGAATTTCACAGTTAGGCAGTCATTTCCCTTTGAGTAATTGGATATGACTTTTCCCACTTTGAGTGGATGAGTATATAAATTTCGTAATGAGAAGTGATTACATTGTAAATGGAAGTTGAATTTGAATTGAGAAATGTACAAGAAGAATTATACTTCTATGTTTTACCTTGGAAAGAAAATGTGAATGATGTTCCATACTTTGTATTTTACAATTTTAAGTTGTAAAATTGTATTGAGGATCAATGAAAGAATGCATTCTCTTCTCCAAAATGTCTTGCACATTTAATTTGAATTATTGTTGAAATTTAATTGTTGTTTGAAGAAGAAAAGAAAGAAAGAATGCGCATGAAACAAAAGGTAGTAATTTATTCTCTTGAAAGAAGTGGAATTTAGAAATAAGACTTGTAAAATTGTTATTGAATGGTTGATGGAATTAAATTAAGTGTATTTTATTAAGTTTAGGAATCCATATGCACATTCAAATGATAAAATTAATATACAAACTCAAAAGGAATAGTTCACAGTCATAAAAAAAATCTAGCAATTCACTTTTAAACAAAATGAACAGTTCATACTTGCACTAAACAATACGTTATGAAACATTGAAATCTAGACTTATTAATACATAAGGAATCAAATTCACTATAACAGTCATGAATGAATCTCTAAAACTTAATGAATTCCAATTCGGAGCTTGCATAGTCATTTTTCCATCTATTGCCGAAAAAATGCAACCTCGAACAAATTGGATAAATAAACTTCCCTAAAACACTTTAAACTCTCCCTAGACTGATCCTCCATGTTTGGTTGACATGTTGAGTGAAGGAGGAGTTCTAATTTTATCAAAATCATAAGTTGGAAATTTCCAGTTTGCCAAATAAAGGCCTACAGACCTTTTTTTACAAAATTTACCCTTAAAACTTCATCAAAAAGTAAATTTTATATTTGTTGTACAAAGAGGGCTTTGAGATATTTCTGAAAAGGCCTTGTTTTCCCAAAAATAAGCTTTATAGCTCAAGTTATGACACTTTGATGTTTTTGTGCCTTGGCGGGAAAATTTGGGAAAATTTTCCTTGATGGGCCCGCAACCCAAAAATTTCCCATCATAATTGCCCTTAGAAATTTTTCAAAATTTTGGGCTCGGAAACATTTTCACTTTTCCCTTTGCCGGTTCGTAGCCAATCAAAGGCTGTATATGATTATATGTTCGATTAAAATCAATTATATTTAATCAAAACAAAGAGGTTTTAAATAAACATATACTCACTCATGGATGTGAAACCAAATTTATTCATTATAAATGCAACAAAATCCATATTAGGATCATACATTAGGGTCATACATCCATCATAAACAACTAAGTATACTTCACAAAATCATTTAATACAAAATAAAGAACTTCTTGAGGTTATTCTTTTTACATATGACCGCAAGGTCATAATCAAGTACAATTGTATTACATAAATCCAAAGTTTTCACTTCATATCTTCTCCTATTTGTAGATTAAGCAACAGGGGCGAAAGCCTGATAATATTTTGTTAAACTCAATCAACAACAATACAAAGAATGGGTTGTAATATTTATAGATATTGCACAGCCAAATACAAACAAGAAACTAAGTTGCATAGGTGCAACCATATTCCAAATTACATTAGCTTCCAATAACATCTGGGAAGCACAAATGAATCAAAAAAAAAAACTATTAAAACAATATAACAGCTCCCATAATATTCAAATACAAACAAAAGGATGGGTATAATTAAATATAACCATAAAACAATAACTAATAAATTTATTAATTATGGAATACATAATTAATTAGGATAATAATATTTTATCCTAACATTCCCCCCTTAATTGTGCATTTTTTGAAGAGATGAGGAGAGGAACTCTCTGAACAACTCAAACTTGTCACGTGTAAGTGACTTTGTGAAAATATCTGCTCGTTGTTCAGCAGTTGGAAAAAATTGAAGCTGGAGGTTATGCTTCAACACATGCTCGTATATGAAATGAACTTGTACCTCAATGTGCTTTGTTCTCTCATGAAAAGATGGATTGCAAACAAGTTTGAGAACACCTTCATTGTCAACATACATGGTGGTCGGTTTGTCTTGTGGTATTCCAAGTCCTTCCAGTATGCGACGTAGCCAAATCACTTCACAGACAGCTTCTCCTACAGAACAATACTCAGCTTTTGTGGAAGAGCGAGAAACAAAGTGTTGTTTCTTACTTCCCCGTGATATTGGTCTAGATCCCATAAAGAATACAAATCTAGAAGTGGATTTTATATCATCAATGTTACTTGCATGATCTGAATCTGAATATCTAGTCAAGAAGAATTTTTTGTTCTTGTATTCTAGACCAAGATCCACTGATCCTTTGAGATATCTCAAAATGTGCCTGGCTGCTTTCCAATGACAAAATTTGGGTTCCTGCATAAACCTGGATAGATAGTTCACTACAAAGCTAATATCTGGTCTTGTGTAGGTCAGGTAAATGAGACTCCCAATCAGGTGTCGATAGAGAGTGGCACTTACCTCAAGAGATGGATTTGAACAAGATAACTGCAATCTGTTCTCCATGGGTGTAGCAATTAGTGTGCAATCCATCATCATAAACTTCTCGAGCGTTGTCTTGGTATATTTCATCTAAGAAACAAAAATATGATTCTCTTTCTACCATACTCCCAATCCAAGATAGTAATGCATCAGCCCAAGATCAGTCATGTCGAACTATTGATTAAGATCTTTCTTTGTTGCATTGATCATCCTCACTGAACTGCCCATGATGACTAGATCATTAACATAGACAATAATGATCACCATCTCCCCCCTTTGCTTTTTGAGGTAGATATTGAGATCGTATGGATTTCTAACAAATCCATGTTGTACGAGATGCTCATCAATCTTGATGTACCATGCCTGGGGTGCCTGTTTGAGGCCATACAAAGATTTCCTAAGTCTGCATACCTTTACTTCTTGACCAGGTACAACATATCCCTCAAGTTGAGTCATGTAGACTTCTTCTTGTAAATCTTCATTCAGGAAGGCACTTTTTATGTCCATCTAATGGACTTTCCAACCAAATTGTGCAGCTAGAGCAAAGATCATCCTGATCATCTTGATCTTAGCTATGGGAGCAAATGTCTCCTCGTAGTCAATGCCTTCTTTTTGTGCATACCCCTTTACTACAAGTCTTGCTTTATACTTATCCACTGTCCCATCTACTTTTTACTTTGTTTTAAATATCCACCCACATCTAATGGGTTTCTTCTCTGGTGGAATATCGACAAGGTACCAAGTGTTATTCTTCATCACTGATTGATATTTAGAATCCATGGCATCTTTCCAAGATTTTGACTGCAGGGCTTCCTGGACTATAGAGGGCTCATCTAATTTAATAACTCTACTCATCAAAGCAAAGTTAACTTCTTCTCTTTCTTTACTGTGAGTCCATGGTCTATGGGTGGATGTATCCGATGGAGCATCAAATCTTGCATCTTATAATGTACTTGTACACCATTTAGGAATACATTGAAATGTTCCTATGGGTCATGGTTCTATCTGATCAACACCATCATCCCCATCATCATCTTCTGAGGCAACATCGGCTTCAATTTTTAAAACAGGTGAAAAATCTACATCTTGTGAGTCTGGAGGAGTCTCTGCTTCCTTCTTCTCAAAAACTCAACATCTCTACCGGTGTATACTTTTCTGGTCTTAAGATCCATCAATCTATACCCAAGAGTCTCTTCACTGTACCCGATGAAGACGAGTTTCTATGACTTTATGTCCGATTTCTTTCTATTTTGTTTGGGTATGTGCATGCTTGCTTTGCACCCAAATACTCTAAGGTTTACAATTGATGGTTTCCATTTTGACCATGCTTCTTGTGGTGTTATTCCATAAAGAGTAGTTGTGGGTGCTCTATTTAACAAATACACTATTGTCTTTGCTGCTTCTACCCAAAATGTCTTTGCAAATCCAGAATCATCGATCATGCATCGCACCATTTCCATGATAGTACGATTTCTTCTCTCAACAACACCATTTTGTTGTGGTGTGTGTGGAGGAGGAATTTGTTGATGAATCCAGTGAGTTTGTAGGTAGTCTCTAAACTCATCACTGGTGAATTCACCCCTCGATCTGAGTGGAGAGTTCTGATGTGATGATTAGTTTCTTTCTCAACTGCTACTTTGAACTTTTTAAAGGTTTCAAATGCTTCACTTTTCTTGCAAAGACAGAAAATCCACATTTTTCTCGAATAGTCATCAACACAAAGCATGAATAACTGGAACCCAAAATGACTTGGCTACATCGGACCGCAAAGATCAGTATGAACCAGGTCAAGTTTACTATGAACTCTAAATGTACTCCTCTGGAATGAAGCTCTTTGTTTTTTTCCTGCTAGGTAGTGAGGACATTTTTTTGTATCCTTTTGAAGAGATGGTAGCCCATGTACCATATTACACTGGAGAAGTGTTTCGAGATATTTAAAACTTACATGACCAAATCTTATATTCCACAACTATGTTGAGGTGGAGTTCTTACCCATAAGTGCTTGATCATCTCTATGAAAAAAATCAAGTTGGAACATGCGTCCCACATTGGAGGCTTTTGCAATTATTTTTGAGCCTCTTGGTTTATCTCGAATCAAACACGTTTTCTTACCGGATTGACTATCAAAGTCAATTTTAAGGTTGCGATCTAGGATTTGACTGACTAAAAGTAGATTCTTTGTCAACCCAGGGACATATAAGACATCTGATAGTCTACATTTGTGTGAACCAAGGGGTAGAGAAATGTTTCCAATCCCCTGAATTGTATATGAGGAATCATCTCCCAACGAAACATGATTTTTTGATGGCATGTCCCTCATTGAAATAAACCAGTCTTTGTGGCCGGTCATGTGTCGAGTGGCTCTTGAATCAACATACTAGACATCACTAGATGACATGGATGGTTCACTTGATCGAATAGTGAACATGAAGTCTTCATTGTCTGACTGTTCTTGTTGCTCAGCAATATTACCTTGTTGGTGGGGTCTTCTTTTCCATTTTCCATTTTTCTACCTGTGATTGTTGTTAGAATTTCCCTTGAAATATTGTTCTTGTTGTGGTCCAAAGTTGCTGGATGAACCTTTGTTGTAAGTATTGTACCAACAATCTTGTAGGTTATGTCCTCTTTTGCAGATTGGACATTGCTTCTTTTGTTGTCTGTCCCCTTGATATTGATTTTGATTTTGGGACTTTTGATAGGAATTAGGTTTTCCTTTACCTTTTCCTTTCCATTTTTGATGTGAAGATAGTGTTTGATCCTCTTCATCATGATTATTGTGTAATGCTTCCTCTTGTTGCAGTAGGTTTACTAGTTTTTCAAAACCAACTATCGTATCTGAAACATTTAGTGTTGTGAAAAAAATGCGGTAAGAAGAGGGGAGTGCTCTCAAAACAATGGGAATGAGAGCATCATCTATGACCGGTTCTCCCAAGGCTAAAAGTGAAGCCCTCAATTCTGTAACTCTTCTTAAGAAAGCTTCAATTTTCTCATTCTGCTTAAACTTCAGTGTATGTAACTAACTCTATAAATTGAGTATAACATTCTTGTTTTTAGCCTCGTATACTATGCTCAATTTATCCCATGCTTCTTTTGTTGTTTTGACATCTCAAATGTGGGGTTGCACATCATCGGACACTCCAAACAAGATGATGAGTTTATCCTTCTGATTTGTTTTATCAAATTATTGTTGTTGTGTTGTATTAGTGGTTGATCTAGTTAGAGTACCACTCACAGCAGGACATATTTCTTCAAACTCAAGCTGTGTCTTGATTTTAGTCTTCCATGTAGCATAGTTATTTCCTCTAACAATTTGTGAATCAGAAAGAAAAAAATTGGGGGCATTGGTGCCCATTTTAAAGAGATAACTTATAGGGTTTAGCTCTTATCACTCCAGGTATTAGGTTTCCAAATCTATATACCTTCAATCCAATATACCAAACATTTATTTATATGCACCCTTCTGATATACCCGTCAGTATGTGGAAGAAGCTCGCCCTTTCTATATACCCGGAGGTATGTGAAAGAGGTATTAACATACGTGAAAGAATTCAATACGTGGTACTAAGACAATAATGATGGGGTCTGTGTGATTATTGACATCAGCTCAAAGAAATATCCTCATGCACGTGCGTAACTTTGCTATATACTTGGATAATTTATCAGTCTGGATTTATGTCGTGTAATCGTTCACAGACGGATGGGATGGTTCATAGTGTGTGCACTGTGACCTTATTACTCCCCATCGATTTAAAGGGTTGATGCCCAGACGACGTTGTTGTAGCTATATTAGGCGTTAAGTGTAGTAGTAGTCATGACGGCTTTACCCGTAAGTGCTTCCAAGAGGCACCGTATATACCAAACGCTGCGAATGAGATCTAGGATCTCGTGAGTGTTACAAAACCAATTTTTTATTGTTTTTTATTACAATTCTGCCAATTTTTGAGCAGTTACAAAGTTTTGCGGGCAATTTATTACATTTAAAAATCTAGAAAATTTTGAATGGCAAGCAATTTTTGTTTTGTTTTGCGGGCGTTGGTGGCCTCCGGAGCCCAAAATGACCCAAAATGCATAGAATTGGAAACTAGCTGAAAATGCAATTTTTAACCATCCCCCCTTTGGAAAATTTTTCCCAGAATGAAAAAACAGGTTGATTGGGAGAAAAAAAATTACCCTAAATTAGGGATTTCTCCGCTAAATTTAGTTAGTTATAACTAAATTCAAAATTTCTTCTAAATTTGGTGGTTCCACCAAATATTCTACCAAATTTGAAAAGCAAGTTGTGGGTGGGATTGGAACCATGCACCTCCCACTTCTAAGGCTCTCTCTCTATCCAAGTTGGCCACTTAAGGGCGTTTGATATGGAAATGAACACACTTGTATTTAATGAAAGGTAAAATTGACTTACCTTTTGAAAATGTGACCTAAATGAAGCTCCACGTGGCTGCAAATGAGAAGAATGTGATTTAGGATTTCTTTTTTTTGAAAAGATGGATCCATAGTCTTTATCTTTGCATTTTGAACGTCATATTTTTATTTCTTCTCCACGGATCTGATTCAACTCGCTACTTGAGAAATCCTTTGCCACTTTTTGTTTTCTTTTTTTTCAACGTGTTGAGTGATGCTTGATTACTGTATTTGATCTCACCGTGTTTTGATTCTAGTGTAGGTTCATTATTTTTAATGCAGGGATCTCTTTGATGCAAGTGCGTGGAAGCTTTTCATGGCTATGGTTGGGACTGCAGGTCGGTTTTATTGTTGGTTCATCCAATACAACCCCCAATGCAGGTACAACTAGACACATTTTGGTCCCAATGCATAAGCATGGGTCATTCACCCTTTGCAAGTCGCCAATCCATCCGTGTAAGTAATTTAATTCGGCCTCGAATGTTGATGATAGCTCAATCAGGAGTTTGGTGCAGAGCTCTACTAATATGGCATAGATACCTCTAAACTTGGTGCACTGATAGTGTTAGTTGTTGCTAACAATGTCACCAAATGTAGATAACTCTGCCTCCGATCTAATGTAAAAGCCATGTCAATGCAAGCTTAATCTATAAATTTTCCTCCAAATGCAGAAATAGGATAAATTTAGCATAGATTCCTCTAGGCTTGGTAGTACCATAGGTGTTAGTTACAACTAACACTGTCACCAAATTTAGTGACAAAACCCCTAATGGGGAAAAATAGATTTTTTTTTAATATATTTGAAATAAAATTCTTGTATATGTATAAGCTCCAAAAACAAATTTTCCTAGTGCAAATAGCACCAAGGCAAAAAGAAATTTGATTTTTGTTTACTTGGAGAATGCACAAGAGGTTGTGAGACTACAGGGAGGTCTAGGAAGCTGCAAGAGGTAGCACTGGCTCTCCGATGTTGCAGATTTCTTCTTCCATGAATTCTCCTTCCTCTACAAAATTTCTCCAACCTTGCCAAGAGCTTCAACCAGCTCTGGTACCAAAGGTAGATTGAGCATCAGGGGCGGAAGCCTGATAATATTTTATTAAACTCAATCAACAACAATACAAAGAATGGGATGTAATATTTATAGATATTGCACAGCCAAATACAAACAAGAAACTAAGTTGCACAGGTGCAACCATATTCCAAATTACATTAGCTTCCAATAACATTTGGGAAGCACAAATGAATAAAAACAAATATACTGTTAAAACAATATAACAACTCCCGTAATATTCAAATACAAACAAAAGGATGGTTATAATTAAATATAACCATAAAACAATAACTAATAAATTTATTAATTATGGAATGCATAATTAATTAGGATAATAATATTTTATCCTAACACTATTTACCTGCACTAGGGAAAATTTTAAGGAACCTCGCTACAAAAAACTTATAGAAATCATGGTGAATATACTTGTAACTAGTTTCATGGTTCTGGAGAATATCTATGTAACCTGTTATGTTATTTCAGTGAAAATATTATAAATATAAAAAAATAGTTGGAAATCGATTGGCAAATCTTTTATAACTAGTTTTGTGAAAACCCTCTGTCAAATTTGACTGTAATAAGGCCCAAAAATTTTCAGTTCTTTTGCACACCACTCTGCCTTCCCTCATCAACACCGTGGACCTGAAACTTTATTGAATCGGTTTATTTTTCGGGCTTGGAGTCCATGGAATTCCTTTTCCTTGGGGAGACCCAACATCTTGCCATGTGTCTACCTAATGGGAAGGGAAGGAGTGATAACTTTAATAATAAGGAAAAAATAACTTATATTTAACAATAACATAAATTATAACATATTATAAGTTATTAAATTATTAAATAACTGAATCCTTTTTTAATTTGAAATCTATAACATCTAAAAATAATTTCATAATTTAATAAATTATAACATATATTTCAAAACAGAAACAAACTCTTTATTATTCATGAATAAGATTTGTTAGACAACATAGAGTGATAAAAAAATTGTAATTTTCTAAAGCTTGTTAAGGTTTCAATAATAATCACAAGATATTTATTACATACAAAACACATGTAAAACATGTGAATTTTTCATACCTCAAAAAAATAAATATGGTTTAATATTACTTACATTAATGTATCTCGAATATAAGAGTAATTTAGAGCATGGAGGAGTCCTTAAATAATCCAGCCATCCATTGATTACACAATATAGAAGTTGTTAACTTAGAGGAATAACAATTATGATTACTACCTTAACAACAATATGAGTAAAAAATTCAGAGAAATAACTAATATTTAAGATCCCAATTTGTAAAATAAAACAAGGGCATTGAGAATAAGATCCCCAAATATATTTAATGGCAAGAAAAAGCTTAAAAAATAATATTGCTATTATGAAAATAGAAGCACTCAACTAATTTCTTGTTTAGTGATGATTCATCTTCTCCCTATATTTTTTGAATGATTTATTTAAAGTGAAAGTAGATTTTTTTAACAGAGAAAATAGAAATTAAGTATTAGTTATCACCGTTAGAATTATTCATTTTTTTTAATTAATGGCAAATAGTTTTGAAGGGATTATAACCTGTTACAAAAGAGGCTCAACAACTAGATAAACATGATAAAGTAGAAAAAAAGGATCTGAATCCATATATTACAATAAGCCAGACAGTATTCAAAAGAGAAACTACTAAGAAAAAGTAAGACATGGATAAAACTGTAAATAAACAACATAAAACAACAAACTATCATCAATAAAACAAAAACTTGATTGCATCCAGCCTACTCAAAAGATGTTATTTCTTCGAATCCCTATCTATTCTTGATTTGATTGTCTGCAGAGAGGTAAATAGCACTAGAGTGGTGACATGCGTGGGGTCATTTACATCCAGCTGTGAGATGATCTGGTTTCTTTCCTTTTTTGTACCTCAAATGTCATCAGGGACTCCACTCAGCATAGTGATGCTTCTGACCTGTTGATCAAGAAAATCACATATAGCTTTGAAGATGGCCATATTGTGATCTAGTCTATCCTTAGATTTCCCAAGTCTATTATCCAGGGAATTCAATTTCTTGTAAATGTCATTTGTTTGATCTATCCCAATACCAACATCATCATTCAAATTTTTTTCCACTTTTGCTTATTTAGCTGATGCAAATATTTTTTGATACTTTCCACCTCATTTTCCAATATTTCCATTATGTGGAGAAGATTCTCCTTCTCTTGTTGAGTAACATTGTCTTTCCCTGCATTACTGATGTGTAACAGATTGTGGGCTATTTAAATATCCTTGCTTCTCCTAAGAACACGACCAGAGGAAGATGGGGTTACTTTAGAGAATGAAGGGATTTTAGTCTTGAAATTTCTATGACTGGGAATGGTGGTCGGGTTAACAGTGGGAATATTGTGAATGGGAATGGGCGGGGCGCTAGGGGTAGCAGGAATGGTAGGAAATTTGATGAGGCAATGCTTGTGAAGGAGGAAGATAAGCCCCTGATGGAGGGGAATGGCCCTGATATGATTTTGAAAGTCAAGAATGGAACACTCCATTGAATTCAGGAGATAGTATGAAAAACATACAAAAATATTTCTCCTAAAATGATTTAGAAAGATTAAGTGTTTTGTGAGGACAATGATGTGCCAACCTTTAAGGGAAATAAATCTAACCATCATTCTTGTAATTTCATCAAAGGGTTCTGGTATGGAACTCACCTTAATGCTAGCCATAATGAAGAGGATTTCCTCCCTTGTTTCAGCAAACTTCTTCGCTTCAACATTGTTTTCCACCCTTTTACTGAAAAACCTGGTTCCATCCAATGCTATACTTGTAACCTCGGCAATAAGCTTCTCATTCACGAACACTTTTTCCCTCCAAACTTAACCTTCCGCTCTTTCTAATTTCTAGAAAAACGCACCGTTATGTTCTGGTCATGACCTTGGATTTTCTTGATAAAGCTGGTGACACCCCCCATCTGAAGATTATTTCACATCTCAACATAATCTTTTCATGTAGGATCACATTTGGATTCTAATTGACACAGAGCTCCCCCCATTTTCCTACCTCTATCTTGAAACCACCTGTAAATAAGTTATTTTTGTCTTTATTAGACCAATTTTTAACCATGCAATTGCAAGTCCATGGAGCATGTGAATATTGATGATTATAAATATAAGTACTCCTCTCACATGTGCTAGCTTTCATTTCTAATAAATCCCATGAAATCTCATTAGTGATTCTAACATAAGATGTAAATGCTCATATTTATCCTTGGTAATAGAATTTTATACTTCAATAGGGGTGTTATTCTCATTATTCCAAGTGATGAAGTTATTATTGGTACCATAATTAGCTAAGGTGTCCACCACCCTATTTCTCTCTCTATATGTATGGCCAATTTTAATATTATTGAAGGTATGTCATATATTTATAGATTCTTGAATGAAATATTTGATAGTCCAACTTGAAGGATGTATCTGATTAAGATGATTTATAACATTCAAGGAATCACCTTCAACAATAATGTTCTAAATGTTGCAATCTTTAGCATGTCTTAGTCCCCATAAAGCTGATAAAACTTCAACATAGTGATTGGTATGATTTCCCATTATGCCAGCATAAGCATCAATTAAAAATCCTTTGTGATCCTGACTTATTCCTCCACCAGCAGCTGCCCCTGGGTTGCCCTTAGAGGTTCCATCAAAATTGATTTTATACCAAGAATTAGGAGGAGGGATCCAATGTATTGAAGACCTATCAATGGTTGGAGTTATCCATTTATGAACATTTTCAATGTCAATATTCCAATTTGAAAGTACAATCTCATCATCTTTAGGATATTTCTTGTTCTTGGGTGGTTTAAATCTTTCTATATTGCCTTTAACTACATTACCAATTTTATTAAAGCTTGTCTGTCTATTGTTTCTGAATATTATGTCATTTCTTTCTTTCCAAATAGTCCATATAATATAGGGCATAACCAAATTCCATAATCTCCTAACAATACAATTATTATAAGGAGGATCCCACTATATCCAAGTTTGAAGAAATTCCTTTGGCACTGTCCAGCAAACATTGAAATTTGAGAAAGCATAACTCCAAATCTTTGAAGTGAACTTACAATGTAAAAGAAGGTTCTTGATGTCCTTAGCCTATTTTTTACATAGGCAACACATGTTTGGAATTATAAATCCTCTCTTGATTAAGTTTTCATTTGTGAGTATTGTTCCTCTAAGAACAAGCCAAAAAAAAAAAAATACTTTGGGAGTTAGTTCAGGCATCCAAATCCCGCTTCATTTGAAATCACAATGAAACTTTTCAAAAAAGGAATCGTATCCTTATTTGACAGTATATTCTCCATCACATGAGTTATTCCAAAAAATCTCATCCTTGACATCAATTTGATTCAGAGGGATGTTACCCAGCTGCTCTTGAAGTGAGAGAATTATCAAAATTAGATCATTCATCTCCACCTTAAGTTGCTTCCATATTTTTCTATTACCCTCCATTTCAATGTATTCTTTGACTTTAGTTCCATACTTGTGTGCTAAAATATCTTTGACAGAACCTGGTTTATCATTTAAACTGAAGTTAGTGTAGTTATCACTGCAGAATTGAATATCCCTGCCATTTCCCACTTTCTATTTACATCCTTGTTTGAATCAAATTATTCCAAAAAATAGAACCTTGAGGTAGATGATCATCATAAAGGAAAGAAGTCACTTTTTTCTAAGCTAGATATTTGGCCTTAATTAAATCAATCCAAGGTTGCTCCTCTGTAAGCATTCTCCAACCCATTTTTGTAATTAAAGCCATATTCATTTTTTTGATATCATTTATTCCTAGCCCACCTATTCTTTTAGGTGTACATACTTGATCCCTTGCCACCAAGTGGTATTTGAATCTTTCCTCCATTCCCTTCCACAAAAAATTCTTATGAATCCTTTCAATTTTGTCCCTTAAAACAACAGAAATGTTGTATAGAGACATAATGCAAATAGGTAAATTTTGCAAATTCCTTTTTATTAGAAGACATTTTCTAGCAGTGGATAGAATGGCCCCTTTCTAACCAACCATTTTCTTTTGAAATATTTCAAGTAAACCATTCCAAACTGTAGTAAAAAAAAATTTAGTTCTAAGAGGAAGACCCATATATGTTGTGGCTAAAGAATTGATTTTGCATCCCAGAATTTGAGTAATTCTTTTTTGTCTTTCCCACGGAATATTAAAGAAGAAGATGAAACTTTTATCAAAATTTATCTCTTTCCCTAAGGAAACCTCATAAAATTTCATAATAGACTTGATAGCCTTAGCTTCAAGGATAGAGGCCATCAAAAGTAAAATTGTGTTATCCACAAATTGTTGAAGTGAAACTATTTCGTTTGCAAAAGTAGGCCTAATTCCTTTTAAAATCCTATCATTAACAGCTTTGGTAATGGATCTGCTAATACTACCAGTCATTAGAATGAAGAGTAAAGGGGATATAAGATCTCCCTGTGTTAATCCCCTGTTGCTAGCAAAGAATCCCACCAGCTCACAATTAACCACCTCTGAAAATCTAGCTCTAGAAATATAGCCTTAATAATTATTCTGAATTTAATATGAAAACCAAATTTAGCCAAAACATTGTCAATAAAGTGTCAAGAGACTTTTTCAAAAGCCTTGTTCATATCAAGTTTCATTACCATACTAGCTTTTTTGTTATTGTTCGTTGAATGAATGATCTCATGCACCATGATCACCCCATCTTGAATTATCCTCCCTTTTATAAATCCACTCTATTGCTTTGAAATTATATTATCAAGAATAGACTGGAGTCTTGTTGCAATAATCTTAGTAAAGATTATATAAATAACATTAACCAGATTAATAGGGCGGAAGTCCTTAAAATATCAAACATCCATTTTTTTAGGATCAAACACAATGTGGCTGTTATTTAGCTCTTTTAGGAGATCACATGTTCTATAGAACTAATTCACTTCCCTTAATAAATAATCTGAGCATATTTACCAAAAATTCTAAAAAAATTAGCAGAAAATCCATCATGACCTGGTGCCTTATCCCCTTCAAGAGAAAATACAACTTTTTGCAGCTCCTCTAAAGTAACTATTTTAGAAATATTTTTGAATCTTTTCTCATCTATTATGTTATTTGGAATGGCCTCTAAAAGAAAAGAGGCAACCTCTTCATTATCTTCACTATTCTCCTTGAGCAAATTTTCATAAAATCTGAGAGCTTCAACCTTTATATCGTTAGGATCTTTGATGACAATACCATTTCCTTTTGAAATTTCTTTTATCCTATTGCAAAATCTATGTTTCATAGTGGTCATATGAAAGAACTTTGTGTTATAACTATTCATTTGATAGCTAATTGATTAAAATGAATTCATTATCTATATAAATTAACATGACATTTAATATTTATATGATAAGTGATTTGTTAGTTGGCCCTTCTAGTGGAAAATTAACATAAGTGACCTCATTTCGATATTGACATGAAATTTTAAATTTTAAATTTCTTTTGAAGTGTAAATTTTTAAGCACCCTTATTAGACAAGTTGAGAAACATTTGAAGGGCATTGACAACTTCAAATTTGGTCCTTGCGCCGCATATATTTGTTGAAACCTATAATTCAGGAAGTATAAGTTTATTGATTTTTTTTATAAATATAATAGAACACTACACATTTATTTGAATAGGGTAAAGTGGGGGTTTTTAAAGGACCCTCAACCTTTTATGAAAAATCCCATCCTACTAGATATAACATAAACATTACATATCAATACATAGGCACACCAAAAAAGATATAACTAGATATAACATAAATATTACATATCATAATAGATTTTTCAGTTCTTGTACCACTTTCCTAGTTGCACCAGTATCGATATTTTCCACCAGAGTTTCATCCAGGGTTAGTATCTTAACACATTATTTATCAATGATAGCTCTGGTGTTGTCTATATAGTCTTTCCAGGTTTTAAGCACTTCAAAATCTTGTTGCAGATTCATAAGGATGGAAGATACCAATTTGAATTGACTGTCCATCTTAGGGGTTGCCACCGCAGGTTCATTACCATCCATTTCCTTATCCACATCATTTGTAGTAAAACATGGAGAATCCATAGGTTCTGGGTCAGGGGATTCTGGATAAAGAATAAAGAGTTCCAAAAATTCTTTGGGAATTAGTTGATCAGACTAGGAATCCAATTGGATCTCTATAGGAGATGTTTCAAAAGAATGATGGGAAATATGGGAAGCAATAAACTCTCCAGGAGAGGGGGGTGGAAGTACTCTTAGAAGGAGAACTCGAAGTAGAGAAGGTGAAGGATTTCCAAACAATAACCACATCCGAGTCTGTATCAGAAGAAAAATTGACATCTGCCATGTATTCTTTGCTCTATACTGGTTCGATGCACAAAATTTTTCCTCCCATGATTTTAAAAAACACAATAAGTGTCAAAACATGACCATGGGCCTTATATTTATAATTTTTGAGTGAGTTATTCAATTGGACCTTTACAACGTAAACGTGTCCTCTGAACGGGGGTATGATAGTTAATATTAAATGTAAATCTTGTCAAAAAAATTACTTTTAAACCGGCATCACTATTGCACCTGCCTCTACCTTTTATACATTGAATCAATAATAACTTATTAATAAATATATTCCATAACCAACAATGAATAAATAAAACTAGACCTGAAATTTTAATTTGTCTCGCCTGAATCTAGAAGGTTCATGAATCATTAAATGCCCACACTGATGACCCAAAAATTTATTGAATTGGTTCATTTTGTAGGATTAGAGTCCGGGGAATGCCTTTTCCTTGAGTAGGACTAGAATCCTACCATGTGGTTCTCTGATAAATAGAATTTAAAGAATTTAGAATCTTTACAAATTTCATTTAGTGGATAAATTTAAACGTCCATTGACAATTGAAAATATTTAAATTTAAATTTTATTTCTGGAAGGAATACTACAATAGAAGCCAGAATAACATAGAAGTCACAGTGATCACGCGGTGATTTAATATAAAAATATACATTGGGATTAGAAATTCCTTGGCGATTCACATGGGATAGATTATTGTTTGTGTAATTTTGGGAAAAACCTGGGTATTGCCGTTGCTGTAAAATTTGTCAAAATCAAATTCCCAAAACTCTACTATTCGCCAAACTACAAATATTCACCGCTAAAATTTTCACTCACCTGTACATATGCTAGGAAAGAGAAATATACATGGGTCAATTCAAGAGAACTGATGTGATTCAACTCAATCATATTCTATATCATAACCATTATATAACGAGAATAACAATCAAGGTTTGAACCCATACTAGATCAATTTGACTTTCTTAATTCAAGAAAACTAAAATAAATTAACAAGAATAACATCATCCATATACATAAGACCATAATAAATCAACAAATATTTAACTTTATTATTAATTCATACCGAATCATATTTAATGAAACAAATAGGTAACTTCAGTTTTTAATTCACAATAAACCATAAAACTTTCTTCAATTAATAAAATTATGCAAACTAATCATACTCTTTCTACAATTAGATCAACTAAAAATTCAATTCATAAAGCAAAAATATCCAAAAAATAGTAATTCCTTCCTATTATGGCAATATTCCAACAACTCTTAAAAACTTCTTTGTTTAACAAAGATCAAATTTTATATCCAATTTTGGTACAAAATACAACACATATGGAAAATCTCATATCAAATTGAGAGTATCAACGAGAAGATCATGCATGTAATGTCCACGTTTTTTCTCAACTCAACTTCCTTTCACCTACAATATTCTCTATAAATCAAAAGCAATAAAGCAATCATCAAAGCATTCCTTTTTGAAACAAAGTTCCTCTATATCCATTTCTAGTTTATCATTTATGACTAATAAACATGTACAATGGAGAGAAATTACACTTCCATTGAAACCCCAAAAATAACTCAAACAAATAAAAATAAATGATCAATGAGAGAGAGAATGTGACCAAGTTTAGGGTTAGATTCTCAGGGAAGGTAACTGTTCTCGAGGAGACGAAAAACCATTAATTAAAACCAAAACATCTCAATGTTATTTCATCATGCCATGTATCGATACCCACTACACATCACATTAAACAAGTATGGTTCACACTACATTTTCCAATTCATTTACCTAATTCACCAATGCCACACACTAAAGATGCCACGAAAGCCCAACAAGACAGTAATATATGCCACTTATCCATTTTCAAGTGAAGTTAATATTCCAAATTAATAAAATCCATTTAACCTACATGCCTTTTAATCAAAACTTAATGTATTTACCCATGCTCATACCAATTATTTTAATAAATCAACACTTTTATAGACAAGTTACAAACTCATAACATTCCTTAGCTAATGTCGAGTGGCCTAACAAATAACCCAATGTGAGGAGTACAAACAAGAAAATAAACACGCAATATAATTATTGGCTACCATATACTTTCCAAAATTGACTTTTACTCTAGAGGTTAAAAATATCAAACATTAATATTCCAACATAATAATGATCATGTTGTGATCTTATAAGTGGTCAATAACCCAAACAATCACTATGCGACATGCGATAAAATATATATACGAAAGAAAATTCTGGTGTTAGCTAAGACTCTTGGATGTTAACTTAATTTCATTTAAATAAAGTTTTGAGTTATTTCCAGAAACACAGAACTATCCCTTAACACTCCATTTTAACTAGATGATTGTATAATTCCCATCTATATGGTCATCAATTTTGGGACTAGAAAGGCAAGGATGTTACATCTAATAAAGTTTCGGGTCCATGACGGGTCAAGGTAGGTCAACAGGTAGTAAGCACCAATCCAAGGGTGACACGTGGGCGATGCACACATAGGAAAGGGAAATTCCCGTGGAAAATCACAGGATTTCATGTGTCATGAGAACTCCATCTCTATGACACCCATAAATTTAACACCCAAATACAATAGTAAAAATAATGGAATAATATTTTTTTGAATTACATTGCTTAATACAAGACACAACATGAGATCACTTAGGAAAAAACACAACACAAAAGAAATTTGTACAAACATTAACCCACATAGATACCATGAAAATACATGATGCACATCAAGGCCACTTCTCCCTAAATGAAAAAGCAAAACATAATGATTCAACTGAATTATAAAATCCCATATAGGTATGGTCTATGACGTGAAACTTTCCTGGTTTACATATTTATTACAATTGTATTTCATTATTGACCTTAATTATTTGAAAGGCACTTATCATCATGTCTTTAATCCTTCTTTAAAATAGACTACATTATAATTATTTTTCTTGATATTTTTCTTGCAATGATTCCATCTGATTTTTCTCGTTGATCCTATCGCAATAAAATGATGTAGCTTGATTGTTAATAGGAACATATGTACACATATGAGGATACTAGTGTCTGTTCTAACGATTTGTTGTCTAAGTTACATGTTTTCTTGGTTTTACAATTTATCTCAGTTGTAACAAGGAATGTTCACATGAAACCAAGGAGTTTTATTAGTTCAACTTGTTTAAATCGTTTATTTGTTAATAGGGTATTTATTTACCCATGAGGCTACTATAAGTTATTCCTAGTATTCGTTTTCTAAAGGCAATGCTTCTTGTTCTTCCAATTTATCTTAGTTGTAATAAGGGAGGTTCACATGACACAAGGGAAGTATATTAGTTCCAGAATAAATAGGTTATGTGTTCCTTTCATATTAGCATCTATTTTTTTCATTATTATTAGTAAATGGTTTTAAAGGGTACCACACCCCATGGAATAAAGAAGGGCTCAGAAGCTAGATCAATAAATAAAACCAAATTGGTTTTTTTAAACGTGGGGACCATACCCAAGAAAACAAGGCCCAAAAGCTAGAAAAGAAAATGAAGAACAAAGGCAGATGATAATTTTCCAATGAGAATCCAAAAAACATCAAACAACATCAACCTAACAACTACTAGACAACAAAAGAACAACAACTCACGTGCTTGCTGGCAAAAAAAATTGTAGGATATGAACATCCATGCAGCAACAAAGGAACCAAATTATCTATGTGGTGGGAGTGGGTTTTTTGTGCATATGTTTCTTATTGTTATGAACCATAATCCACTCATCTTGAAATTTTTAAAAAGGAAGAACAACTTCAAAATCTGTGATCGGCTGAAAATTGTTGCTTGAACAAGGAGAACAAGGAGTAACATTTTTCTTATTTGCTACATGCACTTTTTGTTTAGTTTTTTTGGTCCTCTGAGTTTCATCCCTAGGTAAATTATTATTTACATGATCTGTAATCTCTCTCAAAGGTGTTTTAGGGACTGATTCTACCAAATCTTCCTCCTTAGTGTCATAATCAAGGACGTATTTAGATTAAAAAACCAGATGCTTTGGGAGGGAATTTCTCCACCAATTATCCTTCTCATTCTTACGTTTTATCATCTCACAATCAGCAGCATAATTCCCCAAAGAAAAACATTACCTGCATCTAAAAGGAATGCCCTCATAATCCAATGGCTAAGTTTGACTACGATTTTTCACTTTAAGCTCAATATGGGTTGGAAGATCCTTTGAGATATAAATCTCAAATAAGATTATTGCATAGGTTGCGTGTGTGAAATAAGAGGTTTGGGATTTAGTATTAATGATGTTTCCTAAGGTATTACCTATGGCTATCAGACAACTAGTATCCCAAAATTATAGGGGTAAGTGAGGTAACCTGATCTACATTAGTTTGCGTGAAAAAGATTCAGTGAGAGGGTGGAATGGTGGGAACCAATTTTTTAGGATAAGGTACTTTTACTAACAGACCTAAAGTTATTTAACAATGATGTATTTATTAGCTACAGAGGTAAAAAATAAAATAAAAATCCCTTTAGCACAAGGGTAGAGATCTACCCTTCCAGTTAAAAGGGGGATCCAATGCTTGGAGATACAGTCATGGAGGATAGGGAGGCTAGGCCATAGGCCAATGGATTTGCAGATAAAGGCATGATCTTCATAGAATGACTCTATTTCAAGGACTTCATTGCCAAAGGTTACATTGGGGTTGCTCTCTGCAGACCTCATGGTGGCCGTCTCCCTTTTCTTTTGCAAGACCTCCCTGAATGAACAAACAGGGGAGGAAACTACGGCCCCAAGAAATATGACAAGGTTTTCCCTATTATCCAACAAGTTTTTAGCATTTTTAGAAGAGATATCAGACATTCCTTCTCCCCTTTACAATTTTTTGATAGAATTAGACACTTTAGTTCTAGATCCGTTCCCAAAAAGAGCTCCATTGGTACCCACGGCCCCACAACCAACGAATATTTCAGGAAACACATCCTCATGGGTCACCGTATTCATCTGAGAGGGTTGTGGATTTGCAAGTGTGCCTCTATCCAGCATATACCCAGCTCCTAGTGCATGCCTAGCTCCATGGCCATCGCCATTGTCTAGTAAATGTGTGCATCCATGACTTCCATCTTCAGTTTGCTAGAAGGAAGCGATCTATTAGGGTTTGAGGGAGAATTCAAGGAGCAGGAGCATTCATAAGCCATATTAACATCTAATTACTAGAGTTTCCCTATTTTATTTTAAGTTATTACAACTAGCCGTATATTCTATCTACTTCCATTATATACTTAGTTTGCATTAATCATGATACACGGTAGAGGATTTTCCTCGAGTTCAAAAGGGTCAATCCTTAAATTTAATTTTATCTTAATTTTAATAATTCAATATTATTTTTTAAACCTAATTAAAGGGTGTGCAATTATGTTTGTCTCTTACGTATCACAAGTTTCCCATTTACTAGGTTGAATATCACTAAGGAGTATGATTTCACACTTATCCAAGTTTGAATTATTATTGGGAAATTTAAGTATTAAATGCGTATTACAAGGTGACATGCCATTATAATTTTATACACCATATGACCTTCTAATGACTACCCTTCCTATTTTTCAAAATATATCATCGTGTGATTAACCCTAATTCTCATAAGAGGTCCACATTCGACTAATTTTCGTTACCACTAAAAAGGGGCCCACACCATACTAAAAGGATAAAGTAGAGAAACAATTATGCTTACCCCACAAATTATGCACAACTAGAAACACTCCTCCAAGGTAACACCCTTTTTTGTGAAGAGAAAGGGGATTGAAACTCATAGGTTTCATAAATAGGTATCTTACGACATGGGTTCCACTCATGGTACAAAACCTCATATTGTAAGTACATAACATGATTAACGCTAAGTCCATGAGGTAAATCATGAGTTTTAATTTACATTAAGTTCAACACCTCATTAGGACCAAACCTAGAGGTTTATATTAGATACAATATTTGTAAAGCAATACACAAGGGAACAAATCATCATCACGAGGTCCTCTTGAAGCATGACACATGAGAGTAAGACTGTTAGCTGGTAAACACTAACATCCATACTGAGGATGGTCATGGTAAGAGTGTGGATCACTCAATATGGAAGGAATGTCAAGTTTTTTTTGACTATATAGTGTCAAGGTTCACCTACTAGTCATGCAGTAATCGTGATAAGATGAAGGATTGAAGGGGTTTAAAGCACAATTCCATTTTAATTTACAAATAGATACTTCTATCTACCATACATGATGTGAGTTTCACAACATAGCTATAAATGAAGTCAAGAAGAACATTAAGTAATATTTGGCTAACTATTTAAACTTGATAACAAAGAACAATTATAAGTTGACTCAAAACTTCATGCTTGACATGGAAAACATTTTATTTGAAAGCAATAGGAAGATGAAACTTTACTATAACATAGAAATACATATTCTTTTCCATTAACCTATATAAATTATAATAATACACAATGAATTAAAACCATGTTATTTCACCATCTTATTTGCATCTTGGATGGTATGGCATCCACCTTAATCTAGCATAATTAATGTTTTTGGATTTCCATTTACATAATAAGAATAATTCAATGCATTAAGAGAGAGTTATGGGAATATATAAATTACAATAATACACAATGAATTAACACCACACCATTTCACCATCTTAGTTGCAGCCTAGCTAGCATGACATCCACCTTAATCTAGCATAATTAATGTTTTTGTATTTCCATCTACATAATAAGAATAATTCACATGCGATAAGAGAGATTTAGGGACATATATTCATTTCATTTCTTAACTAAGGGAGGGGAGGGGAGAGAGAGATAAATAAGAGAGAGAAGAGAGAAACACTATTTTTTCCAAAAGTTAAATTTCACACAAGACATAATATAGAGTTTCATACAATTATTTCTAAGTATCAATAAGTTTCCATGATGGTTCACTAACTTGACTGGGGTCCTACGAATTTATTTTTACATTCTCTCGCTAGTCACAAAGACACCCAATTTAGGCTCGAAGGCTAAGAAACCACATTAACAAGTTACCTTTTGTTAGTCAACACATAATGGGTAAATTCCTACATGTCCTCCTATATACCAAAAATTCACAAGAACTGACGGAATTCAAAACTAGTGAATGGTTAACAATTGGCTGCTAGTTTTGTAAGGCCATTGGTTGTAATTGGCCTAGTTGTAAAAAAAATCAATTTTAGCTCGAAAGCTAAGAAACCACGTTTACAAATTGAATTTTGATAGATGAATGCTAAATGAAAGAATTCCTACAATATATCCTATATATTGAGAATTCATTATAATTGATGGAACAGAGAACTGAAAATTAGTTGAGAATGACGACTTGTGTTCAGGAGCCACCGATTGTAATTTTTCCAATTTTACCTAGCCAAACAACGATTGGAGGCCTAAAAAACCCTTTTTCCAAACTAGCTAGAAATATGTTTTTCCCCAAACTAATGGTTGCAAGCAATTGTCTAGTAGAAAGACTAGAGGTTTACAAAGGTGAAAAAATGATCCTTCACTCAGGGTCCAAACGGTCAGCCGAAATGAAAACAAACTTCTTGCTTTTAACAACTCCCTAAAACTGTAAAATAGGGGTAAAATGGCTCCTAAAAGGGCATAAAAAAAATCACAAATGGTCAAACGGGGTCAATCTAATGCTTGATGTAACTCCCCACATAACAAGGGATACAAAAAAAACTTGACATTTCCTTTCTGGAGTTCGGAGGGTTGTTTTATGGGTCAAAAAATAGTGCATTTTTCTAACTTGCAAGGGAGACAAAAATGGTTGTTTAGTTGACGAATCATTTAACTCTCAATGGTACCACTGGACATGAGAACCTAAGTATGATACCATGGGTTAACAACGTATGAGGTTGTGGTATCAATCTTGGTTGATGGTCGAGGTGTAAATGAGTTACACAAATCACAAGGTGGAGTTTTGTTGTTTTACATTGTCTAGTTTGGTTAAATATCCAATTGTATAATTATCCACTGGTTTTCTATTTCTATTATATTGTAAATGAAGAACCAAAAATATGAAAATTATAAAAGATGAAGGTAAGGATATTATGCTTGAGGATTGAAGCCAGGAAAAATTATGGGATTTGGTTTTGCATCTTTGATAGGCATTTTGGAAAGCAATTTGCATGCATCCACAATTCCAACATTTTGTATTTTCTTGAAAGAATTAATACCCGTTCCACAAAATTATTTGATCATTCTATACAATGATCACAACCTGTTAGACCAAGTTTGGTTGAGGTGCTCTCCTTTTAATAGTTTCCATTCCACAGCCTTTTCGAAGCACCACATTTTGCATATGCTTGAAAATTTATAAAGAATTTTCAATGAACCCATTTGCACATACGCATAGTCATGGCACTCTAAGGGATAACATCTTGTTGGGGCATTTATTAGATAACCTTTAAGTCTCATCACGAACACCATCATGAGCACATTAAGCAATCAACACATTTATGTTATACTACATTTTTTATAGGTATTTTGTCAAATAGTTCATGTGGCATTGGGTATTCTACCTCATTTTTCATACATGGCGATAAAAACACTGGTAATCATAACTTCTAACAAGGATCCTCTTGTATTAAGCTCTACTAGTTGTCCCTACCCTGTTCCACAGCTCCACTTGGCGTAGGGAAGAATAAAGGAGACAAACTTGCAGAGATATACATGGGATAGCATGAAAGGGACTTTCAATGTCTTAACAATACATTAAATACTCATAAATAAAAGATAAGGACCAGGGAAATGTGATGCAAAAGGTACATTTCAGTGGCACAGGTGTTCATATGCAGAAGAAGTTTACTCAATATAACTAGGTGTTACACCTAAATAGGTCGCCTCCTAATCCTCAACTTCTTCTTCTTTTGCATACAAAAAATAAAACAATGGCATACAACAGTTATTTTTCTCTCAAGATGATTAAACCAAATTCCGTAACCAATATAGACCTAGATGAATCAATTATATACAAAAAACAAGGACGTATTTGTGTTAGAGATTTATCTCTTGTGCAGGGCTGGTCCAACCCACAATGGACTGATTTTCGGATGGCTAAAAGTGAGAGCTTTGTTTAGCACATTTCCCATAACGTTCTGTTTAATTAATTATGAGAGCTTAGTACTTATTGCACTATCCAATTACTGCTAAATTATAACGTTAACTTGGGTTACAACATGGTCAATGCCTTGGATATCAAATAAAGTGTTTGTATTGTTATGCAAGGGACGTAACAGGTCTAAAAATTTGGTAGGATACCGACGCACTTTCCACGAAGGCCCATGCCTCCATACTCCTACCACACATCAAAACACATCAATTTACATTAACTCACTCACCCAACCCACCTTATTTCCTTTTATTTATCATTTCTACTTTCTTAATTTTCTTTTATTAAATCTTGTTTTACTTATTCATTTTAAACTATTCTATATTTTAAATTATATATATATATATATATATATATTATTTTATTTTATTTGGATAACCTCTCTTTGGTTTAACATTATACTCATTTATTGTTTCTATTCTTATCAATAGTGTTACTATTATAAAAAAATTTAAACTGATCACAAAACAACGGAAAAAAATTATTGAAAGAGCATATACTCTCACTGATGGGGCAAGCAGGGGGCAGGGCACTACATCTTTGTACCCTTATAAGAGCATCATCCTTGATGTGACACCAAAGCGAGGCCACAAGGGTATATAAGATAAGTAGTCTAACAAGGATCAATCTTGTCTAATGAAAGAACTCATTGTCTAGAACGCGACCAAAGGGAAGTCAAGAAGGTTTAACAATTTCTTAAAATTTTAATGGTCTGTGAAGATTGGTAATCCTGGTTTAGATTATTACTTAGTTAATTTTTTTTCTTTAAATTATTTCTAAAAATCAAGCTCTTACTATTCATTGTTTAGAATCTTAATTGACTAATGTTCATGGGTGCCCAATAGAAACTAACATAACGATACCACACATAGCCCAAACAAAACATCAATGGTCCACAAAACATATTGCTTCATACTTTTGCGACTATATCACATCACAAGAACTCAACTAAACCATGGAAGTACATACACTGTCAACATAACATAATGCTTTTCATGGACATGCCCCTTACACAAAGTCCTCGTAACATAGGAAGACTATAAGAACATGGAATTCCCAATAGGTACACATATAAAGGTTTCACGCAACTCAAAACAATAAAAATAGCTATATAGTGTCAAGATGAAATCAACATCATACCATTAATGAGGAACATCAATCCTCAAAATCACAAAACATAACCCAAATCACATGAGTACACAAAAATCATAATACCAACTACACACACCTCCTAAAACATCAAAAAACAACTCCATATACCTCCCAAAGCATCATTAGAACAACTCCATATACCTCCAGAAACATCACAAAACAACTCCATATACCTCCCAAAACATCATAATAAACTACATATATCTCCCAAAGAATCGCAAAATAACTCCATATACCTCCCAAGGCATCACAAAACAACTCCATATACGTCCCAAGCAATAAAATAAAGATAAAGTTTCCTCGTAGCTCCACCAAAGAGGTTGGTCACCCTATATCCCTAGGCACATAGAGTCTAGATACTTCTAACCCAAGTGACATAATAAGTCGTGGTTCAATAGTCCGCTAGTTATATGTAACTCCTTGGGGCATACCACCATACAATGAAGTGGGCCCATAGGTACCACTAATCCTTGGTGAAACCATGTCCCTATTACAATACATGAAAAAATTAGATTGCCATGTGACATAAAATTCAATCACTCTGTGCCAAGCAAGAGAATAAATTGAAACTCAAGGAAAATTTTTAACTTAAATTTAACTTTCGATAAAAGTAAAACAAATGGCTAATTAGCCGTAGTTAGTGTAAAAATCTGCATGTTAGTGTAATAACCAAATAAAATGCCAAAAATTACCACAACACAACCAAAAGTTAAATAGAATCAATTGTTGGTTCCAGAAAAGGAAGAGAACAAAAAATTCAAATTTATAAATAAACTAAATATAGAGAAATTTCACATCACAATCACTATGTGGCCTTATACAACCACCAAATGGGTACTCATTGAGTTGCTGGCACTCGAACCTCGAGCCTCAACTCATAAAATAACATATCAAATAATACAACTGTCATAATCTTTGTATGAATCATCCCTCCATACTTCGACAAGGATCAACATAGTCTCAACATAGTCTGAGAGGGGTGGTAAAAGTCACCATCTACTAAGCCTAAGGTGTTTGTGATACACAATATACATAATGCCTATTGGGAAAATGCCATCCATACCAAAACAAACAAGAGTGGGTTTTTAGTCTGTGTAAGACTCCACTCCCTATTTCATGCGTGGCTCGAGTGACGAGTCAATGGTACATAATTGCAAAGGTACACATAGGTCGTCTATTTGAAAACTAGATAGGGAGAGAGAAAGGTACAACTTGTCATCCATCTATTGAGCCTAAGATGTTCATGAAATAAAATATATATGACTCCCATTGGGTAATGTGCCATATATACCAAATGACCAGAAGTGGATTTTCAGTCTTTTTAAGACTCCTCTCCCTATCTCGTACTCGACTTCAGTGATTGGTCAATGGTACTCATTTCCTCTCTCCAAACATAAATTTTTTTACCGATTTCTTCCCTTAGGTTCAGTTAGTGTAAGTTTCACAACATAACACATAATGGAATTATTAACACAATGGTGATTCACGCACATTAACCATAGCGTTTTACACATGGTATATATACATGGTATAACACAATGATTACTTTCACGAGTTACACTACATCACATTTCCAAATAACCCACCCAAGGTGCAGTAGAATAGAATAGGGGTTCTAAAATCACCATATGCCCATAATTCACAACAAGAACCATTACATAACACACAAATTATACATATGATGAACACAATGACTAACATCACAACTTACAAGTAGATGTGATACAAAATGTTGATAAAACACGTTACAATACAATATGGTGGAGACATCATGATATGATCTACTTCACTATAAAAATACATTTTTTTAATCTATTAGCCTATATAAATTACAATAACACACAATGAATTACAACCACGCTATTTTACCATCTTATTTGTTAATCCTGCAAAACCATGTCGAGCATGAGTCAATGAAAATTGCCTAGCATGAAATCCACCTTAATCTAGAAAAATTAATATGTTTTTGGATTTCCATTCACATAATAAGAATAATTCACATGTGACAAGAGAGAGTTAGCGACATATATTCATTTCATTTCTTAAGGGAGGAGAGAGAGAGAGAGAGAGAGAGAGAGAGACAGAGAGAAACACTATTTTCCCAAAAGTTTAATTTCACACAACAAGCCACAAGATAATGTGTCATGGAGCTATTTATACGTGTCAATAAGTTTCCACAATGATTTACTAACTTGACTGGGGTCCTACGACTTTCTTTTACCATTCTCCTACTTTTTTAAAGACGCACAAGTAGGCTCATAGGATAGTAACGCATTCAAAAGATCCCTTTTGTTGGGGGAAAACACACAACGAGTAAATTCCTAATGCCCTCATATATACCAAAATTCATAGAAACTAACAAAATTGAACTGGATAATGGTTTACAAGTAAGGCTGTTTTCTAGGACCCATCGATCGTAATTGGCCTAGTTGTAAAAACAACCAATTTTTATCTTGAGAGCTAAGCCGCCAACATCCAAAAAACTGACTTCTAATAGATGAATTCTCAAAAAAATAATTGTTGCATGATCTCCTATATATTGAGAATTCATTGGAGTCGACAGAACAAAGAACTGACAAATGGGTAACAAAAGACGACCGGTTTTCAGGAGCCACTGGTCGTAATTGGTCTAATTTTACCTAGCCAAATAGTGAGCGGAAGCCTAAAAAAACCTTTTCCCAAAATATATAGGAATATGT